>RJWT010004910.1:0-32130 GCA_004365215.1 Cuniculus paca
AAGTCAGAGATTTTGCCAAGTTTGAAATCCACTCAGTCCTTACAGTTTGAAGCTCAGAACAGAGCACCAACCTTTTGGGATTTGTAATCATTTCTTCTCAGCAAAACTTCTTGCTATTTATATGAAAGTAAAAACAAAAAGCAAAAAATACAACATGGAAAGGTTTTTTTAAAAGAACCCAAAAGCATTATGCACAGTGGGTGCTGGGCAGGGAATAAGGGTATAAATGATATTCATGTTGGAATCAAATCCCCATTTCATCAGCAAGTCTGAGAATGTGCAATATTCCTACTATGCGTGTGTGTGAATGAGAATGCGTGTCTGCACGAATCGCTGCGCTCTTGCCGGTGCTTAGTTAATCCCTGTCACATGCACACACTCACACAGGAATCTGCTGTCCCTTCACATCAAAGCATTTCTAAAACTTTAGTGTGTGACAATAAATAAAAGACAAAGATTATTTGTGACACTTGGTGGGAAGAAAATGAAAAAAAGAGTATAGTAAATGATTTTTTAAGAAACATAAAAGGGCAGAAAAAAAAACCCAGAGAAAATAGGTGAGCAAATAGGGTCAGGATACTGTTCACCAGTTTACACAGAGTCAAAAAAGAGTTACAGGCCTGAAACCAAGACTACAGGTCTACCAGTATCCTAGAAGTGGCAGCTCACAGAACACACCAGGCGCCAAGGAAAATCACTGACCTTCAAGGTGCAGGCCAGAAGCAGGGTGTCTACAGGCAGTGAGCTGGGTATTTATGGTCTGGACATGTTCTTGAGCTGTCCACGCTGTTGTTTTCTCATCTGTAAATGATGGCGACAACAACCGGACCAGCACTGCTGGTGTTAGGTTCGGGCCATAGCCCATGAAGCCAAAGATGACGTCTCCTGGGTTTCCTCTGATCTCCTCAGAGCCTCGCTTACTGTTGGACGTGACTGACACTTAACAAATATTTACTGAATGTTGAATAGACTTGATTCATGATGAAATGAGATAATATATTAGAGAATTGAGCATATGTCTCAATTAAGGTTCTGTCAAGGAAAAGCACTCCCCCCAGATGGTTTAAATGAAGAGATACACTGTAGGCTCTGTGTGGAGAGGTGTGAGCACATTAATTGGCTAAACAGGAAATGATAAGGCACTGAGAGAGTGACAAGAGCGGGGAGCCTTTAGCATCCCCAGGCATGGAGATGCAGATGGGGAAAACAGTGTTCCTGGGTGCGTGGAGGAGGCACATCCGAGCAGACTCCAGAAGTAAAAGCATGGTCCCTGCTCCAGCTGTGCCTCCAACATGGAATGGCAGACAACTCCTCCCCGAGAGCTCCTGTGCTCACCTTGGGGCAGGCACGCCAGGAAGCCCACACTCCACATCGGGTATTAAACACAGCACTCAGTGCAGTCAGTATTTGGACAAGGGTGATGGAGAGGTAGCTGACCTTGCCAGAGTAATGCAAAGGGCAAAATTCTGCCCAGGAAGGCACCCTGGAAAATTTGAAAGCATCCTCAGAGGTTGTGTGCCAGTTTATGAAAAACCTAGGCCAAACAGTGCTGGCAACCCTGTCCTGCCCTTTGCACTCGAATTTGGATGCAAGGAGGTGTAGGTGAGACTGCGTGACCTTACCTGAAGCTGAATAATTCTTCTCAAAAGCAATCTATGTGACCTACCCTTTTTAGTTAGCATTCCAGCAAGACCGATCATGCTGTGATGAGAATTATTACAAAGAGATAAAAGGGTGGAAAATAAACACAAGAGGTATTTCTCCTTCCTCCTTGGAAACAGAAGAAAAATATTATAAAGAGGAAGAGAGAGGGAGAGAATGTACTGTTCATCAGTTTGTGGTAGGGCAGAGTTTTAGTTCAGTAAATACAGCCCCGGGCTCTTGCGGCATGTGAGGGAGACTCAATCCAATGCCTGGGAAATCAACACTTGCCCTTGGCAGTCTCTCAATCACTGGCTGCCAGACAGAACGCACTAGGACAGGCGCATCTATGTGACCAAGTTGCTCAGAGGCTACGCTGCCTCTTGGTGCTGGAAAGGTAAAGAGCAGCACAGGTACTTTCTGCCACTTAGCTTTGTCCATGGAGGTGGCTGGATGTGTCCTAAACCATCCGTTCCCTCCTCACCCTTCCATCCCCACTGAGGCAAGTACCCTGGAGCTTGTGCATCAGCTCAAAGGAATGGGAAGGACTGAAAAGGGACAGTGATAAAAAATTCTCTTGAGGACGGTGAAAAACAAGAAACCCATCTCCAGTCACAATGGACAAAGCAAACATGCTCTGAATTTGCATTAGCAAATGAGCACTGAATACAAACTCTTTCATAAGGGAGAATGTAAAAGTAGGCACAGTGTCACCTGCTTTCAAGCCAACATCTGTAAGGGACTGGTTAGTGGCACAGACACCTGAGGGTTTACCAGGGGGCAGGCCAGGCACCCCCCACCCTCCTGGTTAACTTGACCATTGTACTTCACCACAACTCAATTGCCAAAGCTGAAGGCATGACCACTGGGCACTTCCCTGTTTCAAGAGTCACCATCTCCTGCCACGCTGAACCAGAGGCACCAGACTATCCTCGTCCTCATTCAGCTGGGCTCAGAGTCCAGGCTGTGCCAGGGAGTTGTTGAGAGACCCAGATCTTAAGCCAGCCTGCCCAAATTTGTCTTTGGGCTTACCTTTGTCAGTCAGGTAATCTGGGGCTAGTGCCCAGATGATTCTGTCCCTGTGTCCTAATCTTTAAAATGTGGACAATACTCACATCAGTCCCATGAAGGTTGGTGGGAAGATCAGAAACTACATAAAACAGTGCTTGACATACAGTGAGAAATCAATATCCCTCAACTATCACTGTCTCTCTCGGGTCCTGTGAGACTCAGGTGTTTTTACATTTGTTTGCGTTTCATGGTGCTGGAGACGGAACCCAGGGCTTCACGTATGCTATACGAGCACTCTACCACTGAGCTATGTCCCCAGCCCAGATCTCATTCTAACACGTTAGGAAGGCGGGTAGCAACAGTACTCAGCCCACTGGGCTTCCATGAAAGTATCTTACTTTTAGATGCTGATAAGACATCAACCCACTTATTCAATTAGCAGCTCAATGATAAGAAAAAAATCCTGCTTAGGAAGCAAAGAATAATGCAGTGATTTGTAATTCACTTGCCTGTAAAGACTTACTTGTGAGGCCACAGGGAATTGGAAACAAGTCTTTGATTTCAAAAGTCTCCTGGTCAATTTGGTTTTTCAAAAATTCCTATTCTTATCTAAAGATTTTTAACTAGATAACACAAAAATTAAGGTTAATGTGGACTCAAGAGATGAAAAGCTGTGAGTTAATAAAGTGAGAATAAAAGGGAGCAACTATCAGATAAAATGTTCAGCACTTTTTTCTTCCAGAGTCCTCTAATTCCAGAGCATCATTCAAGGTCACTGAGCTATTTTAATGCACACAAATCAGATCCTCTGATAAAAATCAAATCTGAGATACAATTAATGCTCGAGAGCTGCCTCGGTAGAGAAAGAGGTTTGAGACGGAAACAGTGACAGCTCCAGAGAAAGCTCTAAAGTAGCCTTCATACCTTGCATCATACCCAGAATACCTTAGTGAGTGGTCTTCTATCTGATCTCTGCTTGCATACCCCGAGGATTGCAGGTGCAGGTGAGTCTGCGGATCTCCAGCATTTCCTGGTCACACTTACTGACAGCGAGGACACTGCTCTGTCGGAGTACCATTAGCAGTCAGGTGCCTTCACAGTGCTGCTATGTGCTCCGGCCTTGCTCTGAGCCACATCTCTCAGTCTTGGAGGAGCACAGTGGGCAGGCACTGTGGCTGCCATCATCTCCTTTCAAAAATGAGAAAACCGAGCCGCGGGCCCTACAGCATCCTGTGGTGGAACTTGGATTTCAGTCTGGGAACTTCTCTGAGGCCACTCAGCTTGTGAGCATAGCTGAGACTTGAACCTGCATAGTCCAGGACAAGTGCCAACTGCCTCCAGTTACCATGCAGTCTCCACATAGTGGGCAGGATCTGATCTCAGCTCATCAAATTTACAAGGTGTTTAGGAAAAATATTAAAAGTATCACCACCTCTAAATTCTTGGCTCTGAGGAGAGGGGTAAGTGTGCCTGACATGATCAAACACTAGGTTACAGTGGACTGCTCCTTCGATCCATGTCTCTGACATGGGGCAAAATCCACCAAGGTGATTAGAAGGTGGCATAGGCTTGAGTCTGAAATGGAGTCCTTCAAACTTTACCATTCGGTTCTCTCCTAAAAGGGAAAATGAGGACAGGTGTGACAGGTCTAGGGGTGGAGACAAAATGCACAAGAAATGCATTCACCATTCTAGCAGGTATGAGCCCTTCAGATCCACTGCTTTCCTCCACCCTTTCTCGTCATTAGGTTTATTTAACCATGATGTCAGTTACAGGAGAGGACCAGAGCAATGTGGGTGGCCTCTTTCTGTGATATGGGTCATCCCAGACTTTCTCTCAGAGTGCAGTTTCATAAAATAAAACAAAATTCCCTCAAACTTTTTAAGGATTGCCTTTTAGCCAGTGAAAATATTTCTAATGCATGAATCAGTAAACCATAAATATATAACCTATATTACAGAAATTTAAAAAACGTTTTATGAGATGATTTATTGCAGAATCCTTCATGCGTTTGGGACTCCTCCAAATCTCTCCAGGACATTTCACACACCTTTGCTTCTAACACCTCCAGCCTTGAAGCCCCCACTGACACATGGGTGACAGTACATGTGTGAAGAAGGGAGAGAGGGATGCAGGATCTTCAGAGAATGCAAGACACATGGAGATGAATTATAAAACTTTATTGATTTGTTAAAAAATGAATGAATTCAGCAAGTACATTTATAGTCTGTCCCCACTGTTAAAACAGCACTTAAAAATAAACTTTAAAAAGACTATCCATTATTTACAGAAAATGCGAAAAGCTAACTCAAATACCTGGAACATCATAGGAAAACAAGAAAACAAGGCATGAGAATGAGTCACAGGCTGCCTCTGGATTACAGCACTTGAATTTAAACAAGAAATGGATGAAATGCAAAGTTTTGTCTTTCTCAGGAGTCTTTTGCTACTTAACATTTGTTTAACTCAATTCATAAGCGTAGTGTCTAAGGTAAAAGTGGTGACAAAAGTCTTGGTTCTTTTCTTTGCTTCTCACACATTTTTTTCCAAACACAGACATGGTTTGTGGAGTGGGTCAGGTCAGCACATTCAGGATTTAGGGTGCCCGCTAGTGACTGCTCCAAGGC
Source organism: Cuniculus paca (assembly GCA_004365215.1). Lineage (NCBI taxonomy): Eukaryota > Metazoa > Chordata > Mammalia > Rodentia > Cuniculidae > Cuniculus > Cuniculus paca. Next base: position 5,280 of record RJWT010004910.1, read on the forward strand.
TGCTTGGCCATACGAAACTAACTGAAACTCAGTGTGACCTCAACTGCCAAATTCAGATAACTGGAAGCTGCATCTGCCCCTGAGGACCAAACTGAGGGGATGAGCTGTCCTCAATGGGAAGCCATCTTCTGGTATAGTGGTTTTCATGTAACTTTCTAGGCTAAAACCTAATCTATCCTGACAACATTCCACAGCAAAGGACATGCAGAAGCATCTTCAGCCTTCCTGGGTGCCCTTAAACTTATCATTGTTTGCAAGGACTGTGCGTGCATGAACATAACAAAACACGCTTTATGGCCACTTCTACTCCAGCTTCCCTGGAGGAGTGTGACTTGTTGAGTTGTACAACCCCAGCAAGGGCAGTGGACACAGACTAAGATGGCAGCCCACGTGGCTGAATGCAGTGACCTTGGGAGACACCATGCTACTGTACATGGAAACACTTCTCTTCATTAGTTCTCTCCCCCACCTCTCTGCATCTACAGTCTAGACAAAGCAAGATGAACTGAGGTTCTATTGTAATGTGATGGGATTAGATAAAAACCAGGCAAGAAATTCAAGTCAGCAGACACCAAAACAGGTGGAATGTGACTCACCCACCCTCCAAGAGAGTGAGACAAGGGGGTGAAGGTCCCATTTAGCATTCGGATTTGATTTTGCAATGGGAAAAAAAGATGAGTGTGTTATAATTATGCAAAGCAATCAGTAAAACAAGAAAAAATATCTTAGTTTGTTATAGGGGCAGTTAGAAATGAAAGAGATAGGGACAAAAATAGAGGGGGGAGGGAGGGGAGGAGAGGAAAGGGGAGGCTAGGGGAGGAGGGAAGGGAGAAAGAAAGCAGGTGTCCCTGCATCATGCTGTCTCTCACACCTGGCTTGACAGTGAGTCCCTCCCTGAGGCTCCTTAAATCTTTTACTCTGTAAACTTCTGAGCAGGTGCGACCTCTACTCTGACCGAAGCACTGTCCAAGCCTCAGCCATTCTGAGCTACTTCAGTATTACTGGAAGAATGTGGAGCCCGAAGCAAACCCTTTCTACATTCTGTGCTGCAGGGTGGGGCTGAGATCATTTGGTTTTTGTCCTTGCTATCTGTTTCTGGGAAGAAAACTTGGAAAGGGGAGTCAAAAAGGAAACCAGTGCCGCTGGGAGCTCAGGAGTGAACACCTAGGAGCAGAATCTCTCTCATGCATGTTGGGGCTCACTTTTCCTGTTAAGAAGTGATCTCTCCTTGGCCTGGGATGTTTGCAAGTTTATTCATTGTCACAGGGAGAGTCAACATCTTGTGTGTGAGGACAGCCGGTGCTTCTCGGTCTATCTCAGCTGTCTAGGAGGGTCTCTGGGACCCCCATGAACAGTGAGAAAACAAGTTACGGGACCTAGTCTACTTCTCTAGAAGATGATGCACACATCTTCCTGTTGTCGACAGCCATGCCAAGACACCAGGAAAATGGGCTGTGCCCTTGTCTTTTTCAACCTGGTGGCAACTGAATGGGCTAGAAACAGACACTGGTGAAAAGAAATTCATGTCAGACAACACAGGAGAGAGGACTTCTGGCCACATGGGAAAGGTGGGAAGACGCTGGCGTGAGAGAATTCCCAGCAGAGGGCCGCAGTGGGGTGGAGTCACAGGCCAGCAGCAGAGGCACAGGACACGGTGCAGATGGCTGGGTCAGTGAACTCAACTCCACATCCTGCTGTTGTGCAGCTCTCAGCGACAGCTCTCAGCAGTGGTGAGGAGGAGAGAGAAAGTTTGCCAGGGAAAGACAGAAGGACCCAGAGAGAGAACAATGATTGTGTTTTAAGACAAAAGTAACAAGTTGGCAGCCCACAGACATGTTTTGTTGGCCTACATAATGTCTTAAAAATAACTGAGCCAACTTTTTAAAAATAGGGATATTTCACATAGAAATCCTGGTTTTACATTAAAAAAAAAAAGACGTGGTGACCTGCTCCCTGATTCCCTTGCAACACATCGGCTGGAGCTGGGAGACAGCTGCCTTGCGGGTAGGCAGGAGCGGCCCACCCAGACCAGTCTGTGCAGCAAGAGACTCACCTGGCACTGGAGTGCCAGGGCCTTGCTGGGAGAGCAACAGACCTGATTTCAGCCAAAATGCCGCCTCTCCTTCTCTAACGCTCAAAAATGCAACACATGCCGTTAGGAAGCCCTGAAAAGCAAAGGAGGAAAGCAGGTAGCCCAGAGTATAGAAAAGAGAAGCTACATTACTGATTGTAGTCTTGAGGGATTAAGAAAAGGGGAAAGCAGAGAACACAAGAACCATAGGAAACAGTTTTCTAATAGCCTTCTGTTTTTATGGTTCCCTAGGAGATGTCAACCACTCTTTGATATATTAAATTGCCTTATCTGGCCACTTCTTCCATTTTAAAACAAAAATCTACCCTGTAATCCTTCTAGCTATTGACTAAAAATATTCCTTTTTTCCTTTTGGGTATGGGAAACTTATGAAATAGTTTCCTATCCCCTTTTTATGGCTCCATGGAATAACATAAAAGTTTAAAGTTTTGTTTGTGTGAACCAAACAGCCCCCATTTAAGAACTTTTGCCAAGCTGAGTGTGGCTCACAGTCTGCTCTCGTTTTTCTTTTAGGGGTCCAGGTTTCTGCTGTTAGCTGGCCTCTTTGTAAATCAACACCTCTGGGAAATATGGAAATCTCAGGAGTGACAGGGACTGTCACCTAGCAGTGAGTAAGAAACAGGAGATAGAGAATATTCAGACTTCCCACCCTGAGAAGGGCTCACCACCCTTATACTCAAATGGAAATGAAAACCTGTGAGGAAAGCGCGGTATGTTTGGCTTTAGAGAAATTGCCCATCTTTCAGGTTGAGGGCATGGAGTGGCCAAGATAAATGCTGTAATCCACAGGATGCTGCAAAATGTCTATAGCAAACAACAATATATTTAGTGGCTAATGTAAAAGATACAGTATAAAATATTTATCATGAATATTCTTTTTATATCAAGTGGTGCATAAATGGGTCCTGGCTTATTAAGATGAATGCCTTGGTTACACAGGATTCAAAATAAAGTTTCCAAACATGCTGCAGTGGTTAAAAAATCTATAAATCCTTAAAACTAAGCTGCAGAATTTAAACAAGTACTTTACGATGTTTTAATGTTAATATGTTTGTGGTTCAGTCATGGAGTCCACATGCACGTCTAGTAGAGATGATCGTATTTTCAAATGAAAAGCTCTGAGGCTGGCCTGGAAGTGCCCCTAACAAGAAAGGACAGGGTGGGAGCAGCCCCACCTCTCCTCAGCACTACGAAGGTCACTGTGACAGCAAAGTGAACAAACAGGTGTCACAGGTCAGGCTGAGGGCAAAGGACGCAGCATCTGTGACTCCGAAGCTGCCTTCTGGGTGACGAGGAAGAACAAGATCACACAGCTCCTTAGCGACTCACGTCCACCTTGCTGCTGAGGCAAGGACAAGCTGTTGGCCAAGGAAACTGAGCACTGGGGCAGGACACTGCAGAGGGTTGTCCTTACAACCTGTTCCTGTCGCAGTGGGCTGGCTCTGCTCACCCAGCTCTGGACACAAAAGCTACAGTTTATAATGCAAGCAGCACGAGACGCTGCAGCCTCTCCCCAGCCCACTTCTAAAGGCCAGGTGGTTTGACCCACACAGGGCCAATGAAAAGGGCAGGGTTATAATTTCACCATACGCATTTATTCTACTCTTTCAATTATTGTGCAACAGACTATGCCTAAGCTAAATCGATATCCCTGACCGAACAGCAGCTGCCTCTGTGCCTCTTCCTTCTCCTCTTCCTTTTCCTTCCACCTTTCTGTCTTTCTTCTTCTTCCTTCTTCCTTCCTTCCTTCTTTCCTTCCCTCCTCCTTCTCTTCCTCCCTCTCTTCTTTGCTCTCTCCCTCCCTCTCTCCCTCCCTTCATTCCTTTTGCTAGCTGATGAACCTGAAGACAAACATTAGCACTGTGTAACTCTGAGACTTAAACTAAAAGTTTGGGATCTTTATTGCTAACAAAGAAAAGAACCTTTTTGTGACACTCTCAATTCCCAAGCCACAGTGCATGTGCCCTGGACTCTCTTAGTCATTATGTTATAGGTAGGAAAGTCAAACTCACTGAATTCAGCACTGATTATAGAACAACAGAAAATGGTGACAAAATGTGTGTTAAATATAGATTAAACTTTTTAGTGTGCACTTAGACCTTTCCATAACTTTATATATATGAAGTTAGGGATAGGTTTGTCGTGATTTTGTTTGTAATACACTGAAGCAATTAACACCAACATTTTCCAGTAAAGTCCAATAGCACATTTTTCAGAAGAGAAGCACAGTCCAATGGGGTTTGATGTCATTTCTGTATTTGAGCTACTGCAGAGAACAGGATTAACTTAAGATGTTTCCTGGAGGTGGGGCTTAGTGGGGAGAGTAGCCTCTGCCTCCGCGCGCCCCACATGCAGCTCACAGCACAAGGAGGTCCACACGGCACACCCTCCGGGCGCCACCCATGCCTACCCAGGACCCCCGTAAGCAGCACTTCCCGGGAAAAGCCAACAGCGGTCCCGAGAGTCCAGCTCAGAGGGCAGCACCAACAACCAATACCACAGCCCCTTTCTCTGTCTTTTCCTTCACTGCAGCTACCCATCCAGTGGGATCTTATGAAACAAAACAAAACCTAAAAGAAACACAAAATAAAACATAAGTCATGCTGAAAAGAAAAATCAACAGAAATTAACATATAAATACAATCACTTTTTAAGGAACATAATAAATAAATCAAAAAAATACACAACATGGAATACACTTTAAAACATGACAAAACAGAAACTGGGAGAAAATGTGCATATCAATACTGAGCACCTTAGTTTTCAATGTAAAACTGTTTTTACATGGGACATGAAACAGGAAGGAAATGCAAAAATTTCTGCATACAACACTACCCACTATTAATCACATTTTAGCAGCTTACTTTAAGGAAAAGAAATCTGTGTGTAATACAGGTGATCTCTGAAGAATTTATGTATAATTTGTTTATAGGGGAGTGAGTTAGATTCAACAACAAATATCCAGGCCAATTCTGATTATTTTTCTTTCTTAATTGTGTCAAATTATTTCTAAAATACTGACTGATTACTTAGTAACTGGGCCAGAGAACTGGTCAGCTTTAACTAGTGAAATTTCAGGTCACATAAAGATCCAAGTTTTTTCCCCCAGGAAGCCTAGTATTGCCTAAATTTAATTAAGTACCATTCCATATATGTGACACACATATAGAGATGTAATATTTATTGTGTAACATACACAGCAGGTTACATTCAGTGTACTGTATTATATATGAATATAATCCATTACACAATATAACGCTAAATAACTATATATTCCATATATGCAAATCATAAACTATTATTCTGCAAACATTTATTGAACACTGACCAAACAATAGACAATGTAATAGATGACACAAAAATAAAGAACAAAGGGTGCCTTGACGTTAAATCCTTCATTCCCACATGGATGGAAAAAGTGAAGAACTCAGTATATAACAGCTAATCTCTTTCTAAACATGGTGCTCAAGGTAGCCTGTTTAACTCCACAATAACCCTTGAGACAGGTTCTGTTATCGCACCCTCGTTAGTGGTGGGGAAACTGAGGCTCAGAGAGTTGAGGAACCTGCTCGAGGTCCTACGGTCATCATGCAATGGGGCTAGGATTCCAGCCCAGGTCCCAGCCCGTGCTCACCCTGCTGTGTGACTGTGCAGCAAGGCGACAGGTGGAAGACAAGCTGTGACTGAACTTGCCTATGCAAGCCCAGCAGGAACAGCCAAGGTTCTAGCACACGCCATTCTGTGTGTAATTTGCATGAATCTTCATTAGATTCCCCAGTGGCAAAATAGATGGCACTGGACTGGAAACCCCCAAGACATTTTCAAGCTCCGCTTTGGAACGCACCTCTGAACCAACCCTGCAGACTCTCGATCTACTCCAACCTGGTGTCTGGTCTGCCAAGTGCTCATGTCATCTGCCTCCGGAGCTGTAATTACCCGTACCAATCTGTAGCACAATTTACAACGATGCTGAAGAGTCTACAGAGCTTCAGTTCCACGTCCTGCCCTTCCAAGTCTCAGAAAAGACGCCAAACATGGTTTATGGGTTGAATCACCTACAAAGCCCTGAGAATCTAGGAAGTACTTAGAGGTGTTGAATAATTTTCTTTCGTCTATGTCTCCAATTTCTTTCTAAATGTTTGGCCTCCAGGCAGACATAAGCTGAGCTAGTTTAAGAATGCAGCATGGCATGTAGGACAAACCAGCAAACCAAACTCCTTAGTTACTCCTTCAGGTTTCAAGAGTGAGCATCCCAAATTCCTTTCCACTGAAACAATAGAATTGATGTAAGATTGTCAAGTTTGCCAATAAAAACAGAAGAAATGTGGTGATACAAATAGAAGATGTCATCCCAAAACAAAAAGATGTGTTGATTAAACATACCAGTTCTCCTGCAGGTTAGGTTTGGAAAACCTTATGATGTTTCGTCAAAAACCAAGTGAATCACACTGCTAGTGCGAAGCCTTGTTCCCAGTGTGTTTATGGCTCGGGGACGCCCATGCTTTACTGAGGCCAATGCTGGCAGTGGCACCAGGCCATGCTTCGTCTGCTTCTGTCTGCCATTTTCCTACCCTGAGCTCCTTCAGGTTTGTTAATTATAATCAGTACTAAGAAGTTTCTCTTTCTCTATGTCAGTGTGACTGGACTGCTCTGCACTGCATTTGCCACTATTTAAACTGAAATCAAATGTTGCCTGACAGCCTTCTTCTGTTTGCCTTTTGCGATGCATCCAACCTATCCTAGAGGACCCAGCTCCACCCTCCAACCAAGCCACACAGCATACACATGACATCGTCCTGTGAGGAACAGCAAAGCTGTTACAACATGACCCCTGTGCAGGGTCTGTACTCAGATGGCTGTTCCTAGCACCCCATCTCTCTGATGACCTTACCCCTTGGGTGCCGTTGACAGACTAAGGAGATCCCACCTCAAACTGAGAAAACAGTTTGACCTGTTTGCAAGGACATGTAGTCAGCACTTCATCTTCCTGGGAGAGCGATAGTAATCTTCAATCAGAGCCCCAATTTGCCTATCAGGAACTCGTGACAATTCCTTTTCACACCATAAAAAGAAAACTCAAGAAAGGGACCGCAAAATGATCTAGAACAATAGATAATTATTTTCTCCTAGTGAGGGGGAAAGTTTTTAGACCACAACAAATGGCTGAACATCTTGTGAGTTTAGCAGCCAAACGAGCTGTCTAGCTTAGAAGCCCAAAATATAGATATTTTGACAATGTGACATTCTGAAGTATTTGCAGCATTCCGATGGTGCTGGTGGTTACCACTGAGATCAGCTCCTTTATCAAAAACAACTTTGGAGAAAGTTTGCCACTGCCGTGTGCACTTGCTGAGCTAAATAGGATACAGCAGGTGTTGTCTGAGAAAGGAAATGGGACAGTGGAAGCAGCAAAGGAAAAGAACGGATGTGCCCTGAAACTCCGTCCCTCCTGTTTGCTGATTTGGGACCTCATCATCAGCCTTTTCAAAAGGCAGAACTGTGGAGCAGGGTGTGAAGGTCAGTAAAGGGCTCTGCTTTTTTACCATTGGCTCACAACCTATTCAGATTTATTTACATTCAGAAGTGCACACATTTTCCTCCTATTACTCAGAAGCAATCAGCCATAAAATGGCAAGGATCTGCAGCACATTTAAATTAACAGTGATTTATCTGGAGCAAAAAGGAAAACTGCTGAGTCCCAGGGAAGGGAAAGGAATGGAAGAAAGATACAGCTGCTATCTAAAAAAGCAAATCTTATCGCATTTGTCATTCAGAGGGTTCAAGCAGAAAACTGCCAGCTCGGGTATCCACATGGCGCGGTGCCACTTGGGAGACGGTGTGGAGAGCAGTTTACCTTCACTGCAAGGCAAGAAGGGTACTGCTGAGCCTTCTGGGAAATGTTTACTAAAGTAAAATAAACTCCCAGGTGCTAGTGACACTGGAGAAGCTTTGCATCACACACATCTGAGCCAACTTTGTTTCACTGGTCAAGTTTAAACACTGCTTGTCTTAGTTCCACAGTTGTGGAGCACTTAGCCTGTGTTCACCAGGACAGTAACTATCCCAGTTGTTGGTTTTTCTATTTTATAGGTGATCAGGGAACTCACGGTGGATATTATGTGTCCATGGCCACCCAAAAGTGAGTGAGAGAGTAAGAGAGCTAAACACAGACCCTGGGCCTGTCAACCCAACTTTCACAGTTATGTTGGACCTGCAGTAGAAATGTCTGATGCGGAAGTGTAAGTCCCGAGCATTTTTCTCAGCTTTCAGTTCAGAAGTTGATTAAATGTCCCTCAATGCCTATCTTCTCCTGACAGTTCCTACCCAGCAAGCTCTCCTTCCACACACTGACCTTTCTTAAAGTCCAGCACAAAAGCTACCACCGAGGGCACTGAGTTCTCTGCCTCTTACATCTGTGGCATTCGCCTCCACTGAAGAGGTCTCCTTCTGCACCTTTTAAAAACTTGTATTTACTTTCTTTCTCCTCACCTGCACTCCAGACTGCACCTCACCGGAGGGCCAAGGAAGTGTGTTTATGCGCCTTCGATGCCCACTTCTGCCTCACACAAATGCCAAGGTCAGAACACATTTGGAGTTGCACCATGGTGATGTGTAAACGTGAGTTCCATCAGAGAACTTCAGCGCACAGTATAGCAGAAATGGAGGCGAATGGAGGGCAGCACGTCACAGGATCTGTTGCCACTCATGGCGAACTGGGTGAATCAGTCACTCCAAAGCTTCCAGAACATGATCACACACTTGCTCAGAAGTATACTGAAGGCTCCAAAGACAGACAGGGGAACACCCAGAGAGTGCCCTTGGACCATTTTAAGCTCCTGAGGAAAAGATGCTAGACTTAATTTATTCTAATTCTCACATGGCCAATACCATAGTGGGTTCAGGACTGGACAAAGGAAATAAGTTACTGTCCAGTTTATTGGACATGAAGAAGAAGAAGAATTAAAAGTACATGGCCAAGGACAGTCTGCAAGGTTTTTTTTTTTTTTTGTCTCTTTGAGACAGGGTTTTGCTATGCAGTTCAGGTTGGCCTTGAAGTCACTTTGTGGCCCAGGCTGGCCTCAAACTCACTGTGATCCTCTTGCCTCAGCCTCCTGAATCCTAAGATTACAGAGATGCAACACCATGCCTGGTAACAAGGCTTTTAAACACAAAGCTCTGGTTTGACTTTTCAAAGTGAAGTTTACTTATGAGCTCACAATTAAAGTAGAAAACACAGAGTTCTTGGCAAAGCAAGAACAGAGAAGGAAAGCCAAAGTTATTATGCAACTTCAATTCAATGATTCTAAAGAGCCTGTGCTCTGCAGCAGGGTCTGATGACAAATGTCCAAGCACTCAACAAGACTTCATGAAGGATGGGCAGTGTAGCCACAGATGCCCTTTCTCTGATCTGCCCAACCGATAAAACTGCTTTAAGCAGAGTAGTAGAAAAAGAGAACAGGGTGTGAGGGGCATTCAGATGCTAAAAAGGCTTCACTACCAGCATGCCAAGAATCTATCATCCCAATCAACCTGTTGTGCTGTGTTGTGAGTCCCACCTCTTGGCCCACAGCAATAAACATGTACAGTGTCCCTCGATGTTTGAGCAAGTTGGTTCCAAGATCCCACCAGACACCACCAAGATCCTCTAATGCTCAAGTCCCTTGTATAAAATGTCATAGTATTTGCATGTAACCTCCACTCATCCTTGGGTATATATCATCTCCAGATTGCTCACAATCCCTACTACGATACAATGCTATGTAAGCAGCTGCTATACTGTATGGTTTAAGGAAAGAATCTGCACATGTTCAGTACAGGCGCAATTTTCCCCCTAGATATTTCTGAATCTATGGCTGAATCTACAAATGCAGCATCCACACATAGGGCAACTATGCATACTTGCTGCTGCCAACACAGGTCTACGCCTACACTCATTTCTACCAAAGCACTCTTGCCAGTGTTTTTCAGAGCATAGTAAACCAGAGCTCTAGAACCTACAGGATCCAAACAGGAAGTAAATGACATAAATCCTATTACTCAATCAACCCATAACTATATAAAATCTGCAAGAATCTCAAACATTCACAGTGCAAATGGCATGATTCTGCTCAAAGTGGCTAAAACCAGAGGCCACAGACCAAGATGAACATGGGATTTTTTGAATAGTGAATAATGTACAAAACATAGTAACATGATTACCATTATGGAGATGATTAAAATCAGGAAATGGCAAGAGGACGGGATAGAGGAGGAGTAAGAGGAAAAGTAGCTGCTGTTAATGCACTCCAGAGTCCTCAAGCATGCAGAGCGGCCACAGTTACTGAAGAGTACAAAGAGAGATCATAAGGCTTAAAAATGGAAATACAAATTCAGGTCCAAGTTCAACCTAATCCCAGGAAGAAGAGAGTAGGCAAAAAGTAAGATTTGTCATGCGGCACCACAAGCAAAGCTTCAGCTATGGAGTTTGAAGACCTTTGACATTTGGGACTCTTTACTGAGAAGGTAACAAGCAGGGGAGCTTTCATGGGGACAATGTTCTTGCCTGTGGTTGCAAAGCCAAGAAATCAGATCACTTCAGTGTTTCCTACTGAGCAAACAGGAAGTCAAACAAATATTCTCACTTGAATAGGGAGATCCCTTATAGATCCCATTTTCATGTAACTGAGCTAAATTCAAAAGATGATGAAACCTCAGTTTGAGCATCTAGCATTCCAGAATGCAAAAACAAAAATAGGTGAGACTGATGACTCCATGGACTGACTAAAATAAACACAAATTGCCTAAATCTGCCAAAGGAACACAGAATACACAAACAAGGCTTGTGTTATTCTGGTCAGGGACCACAAGGACACCTTGGAAGATATGTTGCCACCCTGTGATCTATGCCAAAGTCCTTGTTCTGAGAGCTGAACCATGGTTTGTCAAGCTGACTGGCCTGTGTGGGCATTGCCAGGCCCATGCATTGCTGCCACATGGCCTCGTCCCTGTCTGACTTGACAAGCCAGGACATTAGCCAACCACAGCCCAGGGTACCAGACCAAGGCTGGGCTGCAGACCTGAGTGCTGTGGGTACTTGCCAAGAATGTGGAGAGGCCAGGTGGCCACAGAGCAGGAAGTAGTCAGGTTTCAAAGACATTTCTTTGGCCATAGCCTTTAATCCAGAGAAGCAGAGGTGCTCAAACTCAGCACAGAAGATTGTGGGGAAAGGAGATTCAGTCTGCAAACAGACCCTTTTCCTCTGGTACCTTTCCCCGTGGCGGCCATTGGCAGCCACTACCTAGCGAGAACAGGAACCGAAACGTGCCTCTGCCCCGGAGCACCTGAGGTGAGGATGGGGTATTTGGCAGGGTCACCCTGGACTCATCCGGCATGATTTGACACCTGTCTGTGAGGAGAAATAGAAAGTCCCAGGTGAGAGCATGTGGAAGCAGACACAACTCTGGACCCAGTGACTGCTTACCAACCTAACAAGGTTTAGAAGAGCAGATCCCTGAATTAGTCATCGGTGTGTGTCCACTCATTCATGCCACCAAAAACAGGAAGCACGCTCCAGAGTGTTTCTGCTCTGTGTGGAAAGCTCAGGCCCATGCTGACATAGCCAATCACTATGCATGTTCCATCTGCATAGCAGGTGACCCATTTCAAAAAGCCACACTAAACAGAGCACATCCTCTATCCCAGAGCAGATTCTCAACAGGAAACTCGCAAAGTGAAATCTAATCCCAGAGTCACAGCCTTACAGGCATTCAGACTGAAGCAGCAGACCGAACTCCTGACTTGACTTAAATTAACCCAAAGTTCCAGAAGCCTCTGATGCCTGTAACCTTTTTATTTGTTCAAAGAATTCATTTCATTCGGAAGGTATACGTTCTGCTGAGCCACCTGCCTTGCTTTCTCTGCTAACACTACAGCAAGTATCACAGCACCAGGATGCAGGCCAACCATGGTGGTTTTACATGGCAACACCACCTGAGTGATGATGGAGGATTCTCTCTGCTCCCTGACTCCTGCAGGCTGCAGCACTGAGGTCCTGGGTGCGGGTATAATTTATATGTGGGGAAAAAATCTGAATTTTAAGTAATATGCATTTTTACACACATGCATGCACACACAGAGTTTCACAGTTTATTTTCCTTCTTAACTGAAGCATGAATGGCAGCTATCACATAGCAAACATAACAGCTAAGTTAAGAATTATACCAGTCAGCCACACCAAAAAAGCAACTGGACCCAAGACACTGGAAAAACAATGCACTTTTTAAATGAAGATTTACTATACCCAAAACATTTGACATTCTTTTCCAGAACATTTCCCAACTTGCAAGAAATCAACAAATCAAAGTGATTAAAAGGGAAAGACTATTTACCTTGTAATCCTACAAACATTCTTAGTTTAAAACAAGAATCAACATCTACACGAAGCACCGAGGCATTGAAGACACAGCCGGAATTTTTTTTTATCTCTCTCCCTCTCTCTCTCTCTCTCTCTCTCTCTCTCTCTCTCTCTCTCTTTTTTCTGGTACCAGAGATCAAATTCATGACCTTGTGCTTAGCAGGCAAGCACTTGAGCCACTGAGCTAAATCACTGGCCACAGGGCCGGAATTTGCACCACCTTCCATGCAGGCAGGAAGAATTTTTCAGTGTCACATCGATGAAAGGACAGTGCATGATTACATGTGTATAGCAGGAATGACTGGATTGTCAGGCAGTTTTTCTTTCATTCTTCACAATCATGGCCATTTGCCACCTCTCATTTAGCTCTAAACGATCCTAGAGCTTTACTCACAGCTACTTCTGAAATTAGAATTTTAACAAGTCACCTCACATGGTCATCTTTCTTGGCAATTCGATGCTAAAGGATTCATTTTTTTGCAGTGACTCCTGAAAGAAAACTACCTGCTATCTTATCATAAAGCAAGCAGCAGCAGAAAGTCAGACAGGCCTGAGTTCAGATCCTGTCTCTCTCTCTACTGAACAATGAATGCTGGCCAAGTAGGGGCGCCTCTCTGAACCTTGCTTGTCTGGCTTCAGAGGAGAGGTGCAAGGAAGCCTGCCTAACATGCTGTAACAACTGCGACAAACCTGAGCACTCAGTGGGGCTCAGTCCAAATGCAAGCTTCTCAACACAAGGAAGTGGCCAGCATCACGACTCTCGACGTTTACAAAGCAAGGACTGGGGCAAGAAGCCTGAAAAGGCACAAAAATCAAGGGGAGTAATACACTGAGGTATGAAGCAATTCTGTGAACAATGTCCTCAGACTTCAGCCGTGTGTGGACTGGTCAGCCCAGAGCAGGGCCTGGGTTACATGTGTGTAAGAGTGCCTACAGGTATAGCTGGCCTTTTAGGTGAGTTTTGTGGAGCTAGTTACAAGCTGGTTTTGTAGGGTTATGTTTTATTTTTTCAACTTTTTAGAGCCTGTGGCAGGCAGGCGCTTGTGCTGCTGAGCTAAATCCCCGGGCCCTATGGCCTGTATGCTGGGCGTAATTTTTATTTGGTTATCTCTGTTACAAATGCAGGACCAATGTGGCTGTCAATGGTCAAGGGTAGGCCATATCTAGGGATGATTTTTTTATAGCAGGACCCTACAAACTTTTATTGTCCTCTCAGCTCAGTCCAGCCTAAGTTGGTATAGATGAGTACTAAGTCTATCTGTATATCTTTGAATAGGAGGAGGTCAGGTCTAGTGACACAGATGCTGAAGCCTGAGATGGCTGCAGGGGTACAGATGCCAGTGTTGTGCCTTGAGCTTGCAGAACAAACAGTGGGGGTAGGTCTGGCTCTGATCTTCCAAGAGTACTGGGTAAAGATTTTGGCTGGAGTTGATGCTTCAGTCAATCGGATCCCTGACTGGGGCTTAGGCTTCTGGACTGCATTATTCGGAGAAGGAGTTTGGCATCATTGGTAGCAGGTTTCTAAACAGCAGCAGGAAACAGTTTACTGTGCAGATCATCCTTGCAGGAAAGCTTTGCCCAAAATAGCTTTGTCCAAGTTGACCACAGCATATCTAGACTGTTGGATGTCATTCCTAACAGAGCTACTTCCACCTGTAAACAGGGTGTACTCAGCATCTGTAGTGATCTACAGTCATTCAGGAGGTCCACTATAGCATGTGACACCTGGACAGTGGCTGTTAGAACACAGAGGCAAAGGGGGGGCAGACCTTAGTGATCAGATCCAAGTATTTGCACAGGTAGGCCACTGGGCACTCCCAGGGACTGACAGTATGAGTAAGCATCATTGGGATCCATATTCTATAGAAAGAAGCAGCTATAAGAAATCTGTGGAGTTTTTCTCTTGTAACCAGGTTCTGCCAGATATTGCAGTTGAGCTTTTGCGCCTTTCTAGAAAGCAGCTTGGGCATCATTAATCACAAGTGCTTTTTCAAAGAGAAAACAAGTTTTTGAACCTCTGGGAGGTTGAGTCCAGGTCAGTTGTGAAGAGAGGCTGGCTGACAGGAGCCAACCGAAGGCAGAAGAAGGCATTTTTTAGGTCTAATCAGGTGGGCCAGCAGGATGTGGGTGGCAGAAGACTGAGGCAATGTATATGGAGGACAATTGCAATGGCATTGGTAGTTCTGTGATAGGAATTTATGTTTGGTGAGATGTCCTCCAAGACTGCAAGTTCATGCCTGGCAGAAAGGACAAGAGGCAAGAGTTCCAGTTGCCCCAGTGATGGTCTACTGTCTCCTAGGAAAGTCACAGATTTGCCCCCAACTTTGCAATGACCATGGGGTCTCAGGGGCCCACTTTAATAGACCTCAGTCTGTGCTATCCACCCAGGCCCAACAGGGCAAGGAGAGGTTCACATTGAGGGCCTGGATAGTCAGGTTTCTTTGTGTCTCACAGACAGAAGGGGCATTTTTTTGTGTCCATAGCCCTTATAACTCATAGCCAGAGGGTATGGTCTTGTACACACTGGATTTTCTTCAGACATCAGGTGCTTTTCTTTCATTGGGTTTCTTAGTGACAGTAGTTGATAGGTCTTTTGACCCCCTGCTTTGATGTCTCTGAGAAACGCTTGACTGATTTTATGTTTATAGGTGGGGTGACCTTTGGGAAAGGCCATGGCAACTAATTTTTCAGGGCTGAGAGTCTGAATGTGGAACTCAGGAGGAATTGGGTGGGCACTAGATGATGTGATATGACCAGGACAGGCTTAGCTGTGAAGCAGAAGGGTCAGGGGGAGGGTTTCTATGTCTGAATGCAGGTAATGACTAGCTGGAACTAGTTCATTTGGCTGGAAGTAGAGGAACTGGGAGCGGGGAGTGAAACTAGGTGTTGATTGCAACTGTGGTGACTGAGGAGGGTGCCAAGGCAGGATTCTCAGGAAGAATAGGTCTTTTTTTTTTTCTTTTTTTTTCTTTTGGTGGTTTGCTTTCATTTTTAACTCCCTAAAAGCCCTTTATCCTGCACTCAGGAACTATGGGTTTTGACTAATTAATTCTCATCTCTGACTTCCTATGTGTGTGTTGTGTATCCTTGAACAATGGTATAATAGACAAAGAGTGATTGCCTGTAAGAGAGAGACCATTCAGATGCCCAACTGGCCATGTCCTTCATCAAGACTCAGGTGCAAATTAGCTAAGGAGGGTGCAAGGCCTCTGTTGGGCCACATGTTGATCACCACAGAACACCAGGTGAGGGCCCAGTCAGCCACGGTGACCAGAGCTTCCCAGTCTAGGTGCACAGCAGAGCAGCCTATGGTTTATGCTGTTTGTTTCACTCATTCACATACTTATTTAGCAGACATTGAGAGTTTAAACATTCAAATCCCCTTCCTTTGAGGGTGATCCTGACTAATGAGAGTTGATCAGACCCCCCGTCTGCTCCAGCTGAGCAGGACTGACAGGCAGACTAACTGGGGTGCCCCCAGGGGTCTTACCAGAATCAGGCAGGCAGACAGGCAGACAGATAGACAGACAGACTGCATCCTCCTCCCTTTTTGGGTCTGATGTGAGCTGTCCAAGTGGGGAGCCAGTAATATTTATCAAGACCTCAGAGGGGGCTCAAGAAATCTCAAGGGCGTGCCTTCCCATTGGGACCTGGAGTGGTCCTTGCTCCTGGAGTGGTCCATCCTTGAGGGCCATGTCTAGTGACTAAAGAAGTCAGCACAGTCTTCTCGGCCAATGCACCAGACACAACAGCAAACAGGAGGGTTGGTTTTTACAGTATGCATCATAGTGATCAACTATGCATCACAGTGACCAGCCATTTCTAAGAAACAAAAGTAACAGGAACTATAACCAGAACTATTACCTGGGCAACTAACAGACTAAAGTATACTGGCTGGTGGGGTGGGGGGCATCTTCTGCTATAATTTAGCACAAGTTGGACAAAAATTTAGCATAACAGTTCAGACAAAAATTATCGTGCTTCCTTCCTCCTGTTCTTCCCCTTCTTCTTCCTCTTTCCCCTCCTCCTCTTCTTCCTCCTCCTCCTCTTCTTCTTCTTCTTTTTCTTTTTTGAGACAGGGTCTCACTACACAGTTCAGACTGGTCTTGAGCTCACTTTACAGCCTACACTGGTCTCGAACTTGCAATGATCTCTGGGCCTCAGTCTCCCATGTACCACCATGCCCAGCTCAAGCAAAGACTTCTTTTGACCTACCAAGAAATAAATGCTTAGAGCACCCAGGTGCTCTGAAGTGGACGACCTCTTGCTATACCACTTGGAAGCTGCTACATGCTGCCAGGCTCTCACCAGAATGAACATGCCTTAGTACCCACTAGCTCCCACACCATCCTGGGCCAGGAATTTCAGCCCGGCCACGGTCAGCTCAGCATTCCCTGAAAATGGTTCCTTCCTACTTCATTTTAAATCACAGATCTAAATAGACTCTGTGTCACGAGCTACAAAGAAAAAGAAAAAAAAAAAAAAAAGGGAAATCTGCTCAAAAATTCCAACTCTACCCTTCTAGAAATGAGAGGCCCCCCGGGACACATATCTCAGGGCTGCCATGTACCATACACTGGCTTCCCACACCACAGTGGCAGCTGCCAGCTACAGGGTCACTGTGTCCAAACGTTGTGCCAGGGATTTCACAGTCATGATGGAAAATGTAGAAGAGCCATTTAACAGCTTCAGTTTCCATTCAAGGACCACAAAGAAATGTTTTGCAAAGGATTTTGCCTTTATCCCTCGTTAAAGGACTCTACACTTCCACAACTGAGAAACGGATATAGATGATATTTATGAAACCACATCTTGATAGACTGTCCACTTCCCCTTGTCCTCAACACTTGAACCAGCTTCCCAAGGCAAAGAGAGAACCCCCAGGAATGTGTCATCTTGAGCCAGGCTTCCTTCTCATTATTTCTGTCTACCTAGCATCTTCCCGTAGCAGCTAAATGAACCAAACTCTAACTAAATTTAACTGGCTAATTGCACCTAAATTACAGTCACAAAGCCCCTTCAGAAGATTCAGTCCATATCTTGAGGGAGAAAGTAAATGTTTTACTATATAATTATAAACTTAATTAACATAAAATAAATTAATTAGGAACTTACATTGGTAATGAACACTGTGGTTTAGCTGTTTATTGCTATATTTTCTAGGGGAGGCTAAACTACGAGAAGAAGCCTACTTTGTTCTTTAAGCCTAATTCCATCTCACCTCTCTCACTCCCAACTAAAATCCAAGGGCTTCTTGCTCTCCACAGTGCACCACAGAAGAGCAATTCCTCCATGCCTCAGATCATTCTCCCACCAAGGACTACAGAATGCAAAAGTTCCCTCATATTAGATACCTAAAATTCTAAAGAATTCAAATGAAAATGTTTTAGGTCTTCACCTCTAGCTGGAAAATTGCCACTCTAAACCATGATCACCTCAATAGTCCTGACTGGTAGTTTGCTGAAACAACAGATGATCATCTAGAGGAAGAGTTTCTGTTTCCCAGAGACTCACCTAGAGTTGTAATAACCACCTTGTGCAGATCCCTCTGCATCATGTGTTTCCTTATTTGTATTCCTAATTCTCAGGAGGAATTCAAAAAGGTATTGGTAAAGAAAGATGATTTCACAGAAATAACCCAGTTTTCAACCTGCATCGCCACAACTAACATCCTCAAAGTACACTTTCTAGACACGGGAGAAGAGGAGGCAGGGACGAGTCTTGTAGAATGACCTTGGTGGCACAGAGTAGGATTACAGTGAATGAAAGAGGGCTCATTTAATTTTCAAAC
Source organism: Cuniculus paca (assembly GCA_004365215.1). NCBI lineage: Eukaryota > Metazoa > Chordata > Mammalia > Rodentia > Cuniculidae > Cuniculus > Cuniculus paca. The sequence continues at coordinate 23,556 of RJWT010004910.1, forward strand.
ATGTTCATAGTTTCTAGGAATGACAGAGTGCTCCTCTCATGTTTGTGCTCCCCCTTAATCACTCTAAAGATGGAGAAGAGCTGCGATGTACAACTCTCACCTGTGGGGAGAGGAAGATGGGGGCCAAGGGCACAGACTCCGCTATAGTCCCAATGTGTCCTCCAGAGTTCATATGCTAGAAATGCAACCCTCAAATCCATATGCTATTGGGGGCCTTAGGAGAGAGTTAGCATGAAACGAGACCATGGGATAGAATCCCCATGAGCATAAGCAACTTTCTAAGAAGAGGAGGAAACTCCAACAGCATGCCTGCTCAGCCTCGCCACCCCATGGGGGAGCAAGAAGACAGTCAGCAGAAGCCCAGACTGTTCTTGGGCGCCCCAGCTTCCAGGTCTTTAAGCTGAATAAACCTCTATTCTTCTTAAATTATTCTTTCTTAGGTATTTTGTTATAGCAACATAGACTAAGACAGGCTCTGAAACCAGAAAGTTCCATGACTATCTGATTTTGGGCGAGGGCTCAGTTTCCTCAGATGTAAAGTGGATGGGTCTCAAGAGAGTACTAGGGCTGGGGATTTAGCCCAGCAGCATAAGTGCCTGCCTGGCAAGTGTGAGGTTGTGAGTTTGATCCCCAGTACCAAAAAAAAAAAGAGTACTAAATTTGGGACTACTGTGCAGATTAAATAAGTTAACAAGCACAGAGTGCTTAGGAGGGTGTTTGGCAGCTAACATATGTTTAATAAATGTTAACCATTTCCATTGTTAACCATTTCCTAGATCTCAGCTTTTATTCCCAACACAGCTAATGTGCTATGTTTGTAGAGAGTTGCAAATGACTAACGCTAAGGGACTCATGTGCTTAGACACCTGGTCAACATTGTGCAACAAAGACAACTGAAGACAAGTTGGGATGAGAGTGTGAATAAAGAGAATCACTCAATTGGATAACTTTGATAAAGAGGAAACACAGCCAGCCTGTGACCCACTCTCCAGCTGGCTGAGAAAGGTGAGTCTCTGAGTAACTCACTCAATGGAACAGGACCAGCAAGAGTGACACTTGGGGTCCCTGCTATGCTAGCAACAGACTCAGTGTTTGAGTAGATGGCAACATGCTGGGAATATTTCTTGTCATAGGCTGGGCTGAAGACAGAAATGCAACCAGAAAATAATGAGTTTGCTGTGGACTAGATGTCTGTGTCCCCTTAATGTCACCATGTTGAAACCCAGTCTGCAATAGGGAGGTGTCTGGAGGTGGAGCCCATGGGACACTACCAGGTGATAGGAGTGGAGCCCTTAACAATGGGACAAGAGACCTTGGCCAAGAGTCCCAAGGGACTCACTACCCTGTCTATACATTAAGACACTGGAAGGACCATCTCTAACCCAGCAAGGGCACCCTTGCTGGACTATCACTCTGCAGACACCAAAGTCTCAAACTTCTCAGCTTCCAGAACTGTGAAAATCTCATTCACAGTCATTCAGTTTGAGGTATTCTGCTACAGAGGTCCAGAGAGACTGACACAGACACCTTGTGGTCTTAAATAACCTATTGCTAAGTTGCTCACATATTCGACCTTTTATTTTTTTATTTTTTTTGCAGCACCGGGGATTGAACTCATGACCTTGCACTTGCCGGGCAGGCGCTTAGACCGCTGAGCTAGATCCCCAGCCCTGTTTTTGAGACAGGGTCTCACTATGCCGTTCAGGCTGGCCTTGAGCTCACTCTGTAGCCCAGGCTGGTCTCAAACTCACAACCATCCGCCTGTCTCAGCCTCCCAAGTGCTGGGATTACAGGTGTGAGCCACCACACCCAGCTTATTCGACCTTTTAAAAAACGTTTTTGGTAAACTTTTCTTGAAGATTGAATTGATTTCCACGTGGGAAGTAAGGGGAATCCAGTCACTGTGTCCAGCACTTAAGGGATCTCCTACAGCTGATTAGGCAGGGTCCATGAATGTTTTGTGTAAAAGGCCAAACAGTGCAAACCTTTCACTTCTGCAAGTGATCCGATGTCACAACCACATAATGTGGCAGGGACAAGGGAGCAGCCACAGACATATAGACTGTGTAAGGCATGGGCTAGGACACTCAATAAAGTGTAAATTTAGACTGATAAAAAATGGATATCAGAAAGGGGCCAAACGTGTTCACTGGAAGAAAGATGGCCTCTTTAATAAATGGTGTTGGAAAAGCTGGTTTTCCACATGCTGAAGACTAAAACTAGACACATATCTATCACCATGCACTAAACTAAAGTCAAAATGGATTAAGATCTAAATATTAAAACAGAAACACTAAAATTACTGGAAGACAAAGTAAGTAGAAATCTTGAAGACATAGGGGTAGGCAGAGAGTTCATGAACAAAACCCAAACTGCACAGGAAGTACTTCAAAGAATCAACAACTGGGACCTCATTTTATTAAAAAGTTTTTGCACATCAAAAGAAATCATCAACAGAGTGAAAATAAGGCCCACAGAATTAGAAAAAGATTTAGCCAATTGTCCCTCAGATGAAGGACTTCTATATGGAATACGCAAAGAGCTGAAAAAAATCAGGCCCCCCAAATTCAAAGACCCAATCTAAAAATGGACATCTGAGATGAATACCTACTTCTCAGATGAAGAAATACAAATGGCAAATAAATATATGAAAAAATGTGCAACATCACTGGTCATTTGAGAGATACAAATTAAAAAACACTGAGATTCCATCTCACCCCAGAAAGAATGGCTATTATCAAGAAATCAACCAATAACAAATGTTGGCAGGGCTGTGAGGAAAAAGAACGCCTTCTCCACTGCTGGTGGGAGTGCAGACTGGTACAACTGCTGTGGAAATCAGTGTGGAGATTTCTCAAAAAACTAGGATTAGAGGTGCAATTTGATCTAGCTATTCACCTTTTGGGTATTTTCCTAGAAGAATTAAAAACATACTACAGCAACATATGTGCACCCATGTTTATAGCAGCACAATTTGTAATAACTAAATCTTGGAAACAGCTTGGGTGCCCATCAGCTGAGGAATAGATAAAAATCATGTGGTTTTTTAAAATATATGATGGAGGGCTGGGGATCTAGCTCAGCGGTCTAAGTGCCTGCCCGGCAAGCGCAAGGTCATGAGTTCAATCCCTGGTGCCACTAAATAAATAAATAAACAAACAAACAAATAAATAAATAATGGAGTACTACTCAGTCATAAAGGATAAACTGGAGACTTTTGCAGGTAAATTGATGCAAGTCAAGACCATACTTATAAGTGAAATAAATCAGACTCGCATGTGTAAAAATTGTGTTGTCTCATTAGTGTGAGAAACTGAACAGTAAACAGGATCTGAAATGTACAATAGATATTGTGAACTGGGAAGAAACTGTTCAAAAGAAAAGACAAACTGTGATGGAGAAATGAAGAAAGGGAAAAAGAAAAAAATATATGTATACACAAGATAGTTAAGAGGTATATAGCTAGCTTCTCTCTGTTCCTTGAAAAGAATGTTTCATGCTAATATTGTTCAGATAAGATATCATGCCCATATCCCGTACTCTGAATAACTACTATGAAGACAACAATATGCAACATATCAACTGTTGTAACTATCCTACTAACTTGTTTTGTAACTCAGTTTCATTGTTTGTTTATCTCTTTTATTCTTCTTAAAATAAAATTTAAAAAAAACGGATGTCAAGTTGGATTTGGCCTATGGACCACAGAAAGGGTAATCACAAAATATAGTATACTTCAATTAAAACAAACTTACTACACTAAAACACATATTACCAAGAATCATATGGTAAGCGTGTTCAGAGCAAGAAGGAGTACTTTAAATAGTTTGAAGGGGATTAATGACAATGTGTGTTTTACTGTGATAAAGTTAAAAAAATTAATATTAGCCATATTTTTTAATCACCCCTCATTGATCAAGTGTTTATGGAGATTTCTGACAAATGAAACTGTATGGCTTGTCCTCATCCTCCATGTTCACCAGATCTGGTACTGTGCAACTTTGGCTCTTCCCCAAAGTCAAAATGACCATGAAAGGGAAATGGTTTTTATCAATCAGGACATCAAGACAGCAATGACAGTGCCACCAAAGACACTCAAGAAAGGACTTGCAGAACTGCTTTAGAAAGTGGTAAGAATGATGGGATAAATATAATAAAGCCAGGGCATATATTTTGAGGAAGATTAATAGCAATATGTCATTTACTGTACATTTTTAAAACTCTATACAGTCACCATATGCTTTGATGATGCCTTGTAGTTCACCGCCCCGTGGGCTGTAAGTCTGGTGACCTCTCAGGAACACATTTGCACACTGTTTTCCTTTACCAACCTTTTTCCTTTTTTACCTGTTCTTACCTGAAGCATAAATGAACATTCATGTTGTCGCAATATACCCACTAGCACATGATCAATTTTCAGTACAATCTATTTTATACTAGAAAAAAAGCCAGCATGCATTTATGAAAGCACCAAGTTATGAAACACATTTAAAGAAATGCAGTTTTATTACTTTCATATACATAAAGGAATCAAAATTAAGCCAGTAAAGCATTTCTAGCATGTTTTGGCAAGTAGGGAGTCATTCGGTCCTACCCAAAAGAAAAGAAGAGCTTAAAATTATGTAATTCATCAATTGTATTCATGAGATTTCTTCTAAGTACTTAGAAAGTTTGTTCTCTAAGATGGTGAAACACGATTCCTACCACTCAGTCTTATTTCCTATATGAATAGATGTAAAAACTCCTTTGCTCGCAGAAGATGCCCAAATACTCCACCAAACGAATTCCTGAGTAAATAAGTGGTCTGAATCTGCAAAGAGTTTTTGAACATGCAAACAGGTTAAATAAATCAAAATCTTTTGACACTAACAGCATCATAACTATAAATAGCTAACCTCTACCACAACTATAAAGGTCTGTGTATAAAAAAGGAAAGACAATGAGAAGAGGAAAAGTAGTATTTTAGTGGGCCCCAATTATATTCTGCAATGTGTGAAGCATTCTACACATTTTCTCTACACCCCATGCTGGAGATCAGGAAACTGCTGAGCAGAAAAGTAGCGCACCCATCCCCAAGGCCAGGGACAACCCAACCGCAGCCTGCACACATTATAATGGAGATTTTTTTCTATGTATTCTTGTTAACTCATCTGAACTGTCTTTTTAACCTGGTCCCCTCAAAAAACATCCCTAGATGTATAGATTTTTAGCCTCCTGACACATATACACAACAGCACTTCAGACTCCCCAACCTTCCTCACAAACTTGCACCACTGGACGCATAAAGTGGCAGGAGCTTACACAAAGTAAGCCAAGTTGTCTGACACCCCATGTTGCAAGAGACCCACACATCCAAATGAAAAGAATTTCCAGCTTTGCCTTCGACATGGTCTTCGTGCAAACACCGCAACTCTACTGCTGCCCCATTTGTCAGCAAAAAGATGTGGCTGTATTCCAATAAAACTTTATTTAGTAAAGCTGTTTTGAGACATGGGGCTTTGCATATGGACCCCTGTCTATAGGAATTTCTGTGAGCCACATGAGCTGATTAGTTGTTCTTCCCACCTACTGAAACAGAGCAAAATGGAAATGCTTCATTCCTTCCTTCTAATATACCTCAGACTGTAGTATAAGTTTTCAATCAAAATTATGTATCATAAAATGGTCATCTGTGTTTTTAACGAGGGGAGCTGCTGCCTAGGGAAGATAAATGGCTTGAAGCAGGTAGGTGATTCTCTTATGCACACAGCTGGACAGGATTCCTGCCAGCCACGCTCACCATCCCCAATGCTACCGCAGGAAAATCCAGCCTTTCCATTAGTAGCACTGACACAGATACTAGATACTAGAGTATCTTCCTGATGACTCACACTCTGGAAATAAGGTCATAACTGCGGCAACCAATAAATATTCAGGTTCTCTATGCATAATTTGACCCCCCACCACCCTAGCTTGAGTGATATTTGGGGGTTGTTTTCAATTATGCCAACTTGTCACAGACACCTCTGCTCTCCATATGTATTTTCTACCATTTCTCTTTTGTTTTGAAAATACCAAAGTGGGCAAAAAGCATATGGGAGTGTTAGGCTCAAATCACTAGTTAGTGTGAGAAGTACCTGTAAATAGAGGAAGCATCTCATTGCAATCTCTCCCTCTCTCTTACACACACACACACACACACACACACACACACACACACACACTGCATTTCTTTGATGTATCATTGTGCATACTCTGTGTACAGCCTGGAGTAAAGGAAAGGCCCAGATGGGGTGCTAGTAGCAGACAAACATTACTGAGAATCTGGTACACATAAGACACCATGGGAAGCATGTTACATTTGTTATCTCATAGCTCAGGACATTTCTGCTTTCCCTGCTTACATGAGAGAAAATGAAGTTTGGGGGAGTTATATATATACAATACCTATTGTGCAGCTAGGTTACAGAACACTGGGGTCAAAACTGTCCTCCATTTTTACTAATTTCTGACATTGAGCAAACTTCTTGAGTAAAGATTGGTATTCTCACGTGTGAATGTTGGCAATTATGCCTTCCTTAAGACTGTGTTGACAGGATCAGGTGAGATGAGATCTATAAAACTATTAGTATCATACATCAAGCCTATGCATTAGACACATGGCAACACTGATATTTAACCCATGTTAACCTTGAAAAATAAGAATTTCACATGGTCCAAACTCATAGTTGCTCAGTGAATGGTATGCAGGTAGCATTGTTGCTGCTATTATTGTGCAAGGACAAAAGTAAGTGGCACCAAAGATGCTCTAATCTGAACTTGACTCATGGTAGAAGGCCAGGGCTTTTTCTACTAATTTAGTGAACTTCCCAGAAATATAATTTTACTTTACTAAAGTGTCCTTTAATAAACTGAAACTGACAGGAGGGGGCTAGTAAATGATAAAAACCAAACTGATACTTTTAAATTTACTAACAGGATCTTATGAACGGGACATTTTATTATCAGTTTAGTATATCTAAAATTTATTTGAAGCACATTAACTAAATGTCAGTTAAATAAAAATGCGAACCGTCTTCTTTAATGTATTAAGGGTCATGATCTACTGAAAATTGGGATCTGCCTCATTAAGCAGTTATAATTAACTCTGCTCATAATATTCCACAGTGGAATTACTGCAGTGGCTCACACTTAAAACCAGGAAGGAAAGTCAGCAACACTTGATAAAAGAACAATCCGATTTTCTCTTTCTCATTCCATGTTGGAAACATGGAGTAAAAATACTTTCTCTTCCCAGTCTAGGGAACCAGAGCATAAAGAGACTTCCCCTCAGATGCCTGTCTGCTCCCTGACAAGTTTAAAATGAAGACATTCCCATCTGAAACTGAAACATGTCTTGTTGCTCTACCATGTTCCCAGTGGCTACATCGGCTGAAACTGTCTAGACGTTTTTCAAGCTTGAGTTGAGTTTTAGACAATGTCTTTCAACTTCAGAGCTTCTTTCAAAAAAGGCTTTCGCTCTAAATGTAAGATTCTAATCTCCAAGGTGTTGCCTCCTAGGACTATAAAATCTAATCACAAAGAGGAATTTCTTCACTTGCTTTTTCTCTAAATAGCAAAACATCATCCTATGGGTAATGCATACAGAGGAAATTCCAAGGTCAAGAAAATATTTGAAAGTATTTGCCTGATATCTTGGCTGGAAACCACATGTGTTCTCTGGAACTTCTCAGTGTGTCTGGCCCCCATGTACCCCATCTGGGAGAACTCTCTGGAGATGAGCATTTTTGAATGACTATGACTATTATCACTGTTAGGCTCTGTCAGTCTTGGACTCTGCATGGAGCCTAGGTTTGCTTTAGAATGTAGCAGAGAGAACAGTCAGTTATTTGAATATTTTTCATTTTTTTGTTGATTGACATATAAGTAAATACAAGGACAAATATGTGAGCAAAGGCAATTAACTTTGAAAAGTGAACTATGCTGTATAATTTGGCCAAAGTCCTCAAATAATGAGATGACCAAAGGAAACATATCTCTTAGAGGAATGTGTGACACAAGACAGAGCCCTTTCATTTCTCGGTCAGCATTTTGAATGTTGTACAACCATCAACAGCCTTATCACAAGGTGCCAAGAGAACAGTATACTGAATTTAGTCAATATAAAAGGTTAAAAACTCACATGCCTCTGACATTAGTAAACTAGAGCCTTTCATCTAAAAAACTCAGCTTGACCAACCAGTATACAAGTTAACTAATGGAATATGATATGACACCGCAGACAGATCCCAAGAGGCTGATAACAGGGGTCAAAGGAAACAGGTAACTAAAAGAGGGCACAGAAGTAATTGAAGAGGAAATACATTGATGAATGTTCTTTAAACCCACACTATAGCTGGGGTTCATTTTAGTAATAAAAATTGCCTTACCAGAACAGATTGGGAATCCTGTGTGAGGCCAGGAGTTCCCTCTCAATTCCCTGAATTCTATTCTGAACTGAATTAGTCTTTCAACTTTTGGAAACTCTGTGGTAGAGTTCCCTTTAGGTCCCCACCAGGTATAGCTATACCTCCTCCTTTAACATCTCATTGACTCC
>RJWT010004911.1:0-32126 GCA_004365215.1 Cuniculus paca
CTCTTCCACAGTAACCCTTACTTCTTCCTGCTGCTCAGTCGCCATGGAGGCCACTGTGGCTTCCTGCGCCAGGAGCCCCTGCCAGCCTGGAGCCACGAGGTCATCTTAGAGTCCTTCCGAGCCTTGACTGAGTTCTTCCGAATGGAAGAGAGGATGAAAGGGCTGAGCAGGCACCGGACCTCATTCCTAGGGGGCCGCCGCCGGTGGGGAGCCCTGCAGAAGCGGGAGGTGTCCCCCTCTGCCAATCTGGAGGAGATCTTTAGCTGGAAGCGATCATACACCAGGTGAGACCTGGCAGGAGAAGCCCTCGGTCCTTCAGGCATATGGAGTCCCAAAAAGATGGCAGGGACTGGGTGGGGCAGCTCCAGTGCTTTGCTTCTGATTCTGCCCCTTCTCTCTTAAACTGCTCTGTGGAAAGAGATAGAGCTACCTGCAAACCGGGTCTCCCTAGCTGAGGGGAACTCCCATGGGACTCTATTAAACACATTCCTGCTCACCTTGGTTATCTCTGGGCCCTGTCTCCGGCCGACAACTTCATAAGCCAACGGATAACAGAGTCTACGGACTCAGGAGAAAATGCTTGTTCCTAGCCATGACTACAGGGAAGATGAGTTTGTGCGTGTCATTTGGCTCTTCTGTCTCACATAAATAATCAACACAGCAACTGATTCTTGATCTGGAGCCATTTGATGTAGAAGGGACAGGATGTTTGTGTCTCGGTCCCACTTCCTTCATGTGCTCTGTGGTTGTGGCTCTGCTCTGACCGAATGCATCAGCAGCTGTGGACCCTGGCGCTCGGAGTTGCCCGAGTCTGAAAAGGTAGCAGAGCAGGAAATGCTGGGACCGGCTTGACCAGGGCTGGTAAGGGTGAGAACGAGAAAGCCTGCCCTTGGGCTCAAAGATCCATTCTCTAAGAGGAGCTCTGCCAACCTCAACAAGAATGGAGCTGATCTGGGACTCCAGGCAAGGAGGCCCTCTAGCTTCTCTGGAGGGACCCCAAGGGATTTCAGGAATAGGAAGCGCTGTTACCCACAGTCTAAGGGTTCTGTTAGACCTTGGCTCTAGTAGCCCATTTCTCAAGTAGATGTTCCCTCTTGTTTCATTTCTGAGGATTCCTCCAGACAAGCCTAGCCAGAGCTATTTTCCTCCTGAAATGTGAGTTTTCTCTAGTCACTAAAAGGACAGACCTCAAAACTCAGAGTTTCTTGTTAGTTACTACCTTTTCTGATGCTCCTAGCCTCTCCCTTTCCAGAGCCAGGACAGACATCAGGGACGAGAGGAAACAAAGCACCAAGTGTGAGTAGAGCTCACTCTGTGATTTATGGAAGCTTCATATTACCATGCTTTGTCTGCTCAGTTATTCAAAAGGCCGTGTATGTAAAGGCAGACAATCTTTCTAGATCTGACCACTCAGGGGCCAAGTGGGTAATTTGGTTCTACGAGAATAACACTGAAGACAAGGGTAAAATAAGGTGTAGGGTACAGGTTGGTCTACATAGTCTGATTTGGATTAGGCCATTATTATTATTTTTATTATTATAAAAATAAGGGCTGGGGATCTAGCTCAGCGGTCTAAGCACCTGCCTGGCAAGCGCAAGGTCGTGAGTTCAATCCCCGGTGCCGCAAAAAAATAAATAAATAAATAAAAAATAAAAATAAGAGATCTGGTTCTATGTCCAAAAATTTAATAAGGCTTGCTTGCCTTAAAGTGTTTGTTTTTTTTTTATTTTGGTGTTGGGGATTGAACCCAGGGCCTTGCCTACACTAGGTAAGCACTCTATCACAAAGCTACATTCCCAGCCCAGAAACTTTAATTCATCAGTGAGAAAGAGGGTGTGTGCCCCACCCCTTAGACATTCAGTTGTCTAAGGCATATTCTGTTGTGAAAAAAATTATCTCTCCTTCCTTACTTGCTCCTCCTCTTCCACATTGCTCTTTTAATGTTCTTTCACCATTTCTGAGTAGGAGAAATAAAAAGGAGCTGAATGGTAAAGAAGCTGTTCTATTGCTGGTCAACTACAGCCTCTGTGAGTCTTGGTAAGGCGCAATTAGACATCTGCCCCCCCCATCCACCATCTTGTTCAGGGGGATTTCAGCTAATTAGTGTCCTGCAGTCCCATATGCCCTTGGATCATTCAGAACTGCAAAATGAGAAGCACCCCAGTGCTTTTTAATTTGCTTTTGGTGATACTAAGGAAGAATTGAAACCAAGGCCTTCACACTGAACTATACCCCAAGCCCCCCCCCCTTTATTTTTGAGACAGTCTCTAAGTTACTAAGTTATCCAGGCTGGGCTCAGCCCAACAGTTTTTAAACTGCAAGGCTAAGCATGTCTGGAATGGCAGAAATCACAGTAGTTGCTCTAGACCAGATACTGCAGGACTCTGGTTTGTTAAAAGAATAGCTTTTTGAGAAGTGCTGGTTGATATTCTTTTCCCTTTTTATAAGAAAGAAAATTTGCCAGGAAGGGCAATATATATTACAGGGTTTTTTGTTTTTGTTTTTTTCCTTTTCTTTTGCAGTGTTGGGGATGGAATCAAGGCCTTGCACATGCTAGGAGAGCTCCACCACTGAACTACACTCTCAGCCCTGCAGCTAAAATAAGGGTTGCCAAGTTTATTTTTGCCAAGAAAGTGTATTTCTTTTCAAGGTTTGGGTGACCCTGTCCTTAGGTAAATTGGCTCCATTTTGGTACATAGCTGTGAGAGGAGCTGGAAGAGACCCTGGACACACTATTCTGAGATGGGATGGTCCCTTGAACAAAATCACAAGTTCTGAGTTTGAGGAAGCAAGACAGTAAAATGAAACCAACCCCTAACAAAGTACCACTGAGTTGGAGTCTTCAAAGGTGGGACTTTACTGATCCTCCAGTGCCTCATTACTTTCTTGCCTTCCTTTCGGTCTCTTTATTATTTATTAATACCCTCAAATGGTAAGGGAAGGGAAAAAAAAACCCCAGTGATTAAGGGAGGCATTATCTCAGCAGCATGGGCATCAGATACAGGAAGCAGATAACTACCTTCTGAGTGTTTCTTTGAACTGTACTGTGTTCTCGCCTTTGGCATCAAGAATGTGTAAACCATAATTTTTATAAAGACAGTGTTTTATATATTTATAAACAGGTTCCAATAGTTGTTTTACTGAAAAAGCCCCAAACTCTCTGAGAAGACATGCTTTGAATGAAGAAATTGCTTCTAAGACTTGAATATGGTTAGGGAAGTAGTCTTGACACATTAAGTGTCATCTTGGCTTTACATACAACCTCAAAACCACCCCAGCACCAGAAACTCCTCTTTACTCATCTTTCACCCAAACCACAATATCCTTTGTCAGCCAGACAAGGTATCTCCCTTTAGAAATGAACTTCAGTATGAATTCCTCTCCCTATTTAAATAAGCAGATGTACCGGTCCACATTGGTAGACCTTTGTAACAATGCCAATAAGGAGTATGCATGATTCTACAGTCAAGCCACAAAGGATGAAATCAGAAATTTTCAGAAGTTATCATAATATGCAAAGATTGCTTTTAGGAAGCCTTCCAAGTTACACACCAAGGGTGCCCAAGTACCCACAAACAGAATAAATGCCTCAGAGAACAAGTCCCACATCATTGGGGCGATATTGGAGCTAGGCTAACCCTTGGCACCTATCATGGAGGAGTGCTAAGAAATGAGTATGGCTTACATTAGATAGCCTCCTCCTATATAAAAGTCTGTAAGTTCAGACAGTTGTAAAGACTTGTGGTTTTTAGATCTGATGACCAAGTGACCATAGACTGACCAGGATACTGGGAGTTGGGAGATGACAAAGATTCTAATAGGTGTGGTAATACATGCCTGTAACCCCAGTACTCAGGAGGCTGAGGCAGGAGGATCACTGAGTTTGAGGCCAGCTTGAGCTACAAAATGAGTTCAAGGCCAGCCTGGACTGAATAGTGAAACCCTGTCTCAAAGAGTCCCCCCTCAAAAAGAAGATTTTAATGAAAATCCTGTGAATGTGACCAGGTGTAATAACTAAAGATATTCAGTAATTACTCTAGTTATAGGTGCCCAGAAAGAGCTAAAAGTTTGAAAGTAAAATGAAATTTCAAACAATGAAAGACATGAATATATCAAAAGTAAGTTTCTCACCCCTCCAGCCTTTCCCTGAAATAAAGCAGTATCTCACCCTAATGTTTATCACTGATGTGGTTAAACAAACATTTCTCTAACTTGTTTGCCTCTGTAAATACTGTAAAACTTGTAGTCTCCCTGCAACACCAGAATGTATAAATATCTGGAAACAAATATGTGCTCTTTGTCTCCTGAAATCCTCTGTGTACTGAGCTGTGCTTACCTGCTGTGGAGTTTAACAGCGCCTCCCTGCATTTTCCATTCACCGGTTGTTGCCTCGCTTGTGGAGATTTAGCTGTAACACTAACCACAGGCGGCTCTGTTTAATCAACAACCAGCCCTCCTACTCCAGGCTAGCAGGGTTTAAATTCCCTGATCTTCATTTAGGATCTACGTAGAAATTTTTCTGGTGAGCACCTGGTGTTTGTAGTGTAGGGTAGAGTACTGAGGTAGTAACTTGGAGATCTGGGTTCTATTTTCCACTTCATCTATGACTTAAACATTGTTCCATATGAAAAGACTTAAGAGTGTCTATAGTTCTTCATGTATAAGGATTGCCCAGTTGAGAATGAAAGAAAATTTTGTATTTTAAGCTCTCTTGATTAATTTCTCCAAATTCAGGCTCTGCCAGTTGTCTGAGCCAGGCAGATTAAGTAAATGTTAATGTTACAAAGGCTCCATAGCAGCATTCTGAGTTAAAAAGCTGTGCCATTTTTCTAAGTCTCCAATATAGTAGGTTAACTATACTTTTAAAAATGATACTTAGGGGGCTGTGGGTATAGTTCAGTAGCAGAGACTTTTTTTTTTTTTTTTTTTGCAGCACCAGGGATAGAACTTGCAACCTCCAGCTTGCTAGGCAGGTGCTTATGCCACTGAGCTAAATCCCCAGCCCTTGTCTTTCTGAGACAGAGTCTCACTGTGCTGTTCAGGCTGGCCTTGAGCTTACTTTGTAGCCCAGGCTGGTCTCAAACTCTCAACAATTCTCCTGTCTCAGCCTCGTGAGTGCTGGGATTACAGGCATGCGCCACCAGGTCTGGCTAGTAGCAGAGATCTTGTCTACCATGCTTGAGACTCGATTTGATCCCCAGTGTGACACACACACACATACACACAATATTTTCTTTTTGAATTAAAAAAATAGCCCAGAACCCATGAACATTTCCTCCCCTGAATTAGCCTTTTGACACAAAAAATGTCATCCAAACTGTTTTTAAACAACAGGACTGGATTAGGTCTATTATCCCACATATGCCTAAAACGTGATGATTTTTGTTGAGCATGGTGGCACATGCCTGTAATCCCTGCATTTGGGAGGCTAGGGTAGAGAGGTCATAATTTGGAAGGTCTGGGCTATATAGCAAGACCTTGTCTCAATGAAAGTATGTATGTATATATGTATATATAATTTTTAAGAGAACTGTGTCCCTGTGTGTGGAAGGGGTTATAATTACACACAGATCACAACAGAGGAATACAACTTAAGATCTTAGATCAAACAGAACCAAAAGTAAAATCATCTCACACCTAAAGACAACAGGCCACTTCACTCTCTGGACAGAGCAAAGCTGAGGTAATTAGTAGAGTTCCCTCTTACCAATAATCACATTTTTTTTTCGTGGGGGGGGGGGCACTGGGGATTGAACTAACAACCTTGCGCTTGCCAGGCAGGCGCTTACACCACTGAGCTAAATCCCTGGCCCTTGTCTTTTTGAGACAGGGTCTCACTATGCTGTTCAGGCTGGCCTTGAGCTCACCTTCTGGCCCAGGCTGGTCTTGAAATTGCAACGATCCTCCTGTCTCAGCCTCATGAGTGCTGGGATTATAGGCGTGCCCCACCAGGCCCAGTTTTCACACTCATTTTTGTAACATCTAGCACTGTGCTTGAAGTTCAGTAATTAACTGTTGCTAAAATATATCTATGGGAATAAAATTGCTTTAAAAAACTGAGCAGACATTGTGTACTAAAATTACTTTATTACAGTTGATTTTTTTAAACATTTCCTTTGCTATGATACAAAGGATACTTACAAACAAAATATTACATATGACCTTGTTTTCGCTCTTATGTTCTGACAACTTGGTAACAGCTTTAAATGCACAATCTATACAATTAATACAGGTTATATATGAACTATAAGGTATGCTGAACCAGAAGAATACTGACAATATACTGTACAATAAGCCTTACCAATTAGTGCTGTGGACCATTACTACCAAAAGGAAAATGCACATCTGTACAGTCACCTTTACCAGCTGGTGCTGACAGTGAGGGAGAGGCTTCTTTCCCATTGCACCCCCTGATAAGCCTCCACTGTGGGCGTCTGTTTGGTCCAAAAATTAAAAGGACTGTGTATGTTTAAAATTAGTCATCAGTAAAGTGGTAGAACAGTACCACACTTTCGACATGATAATCTCTCACAAAAAAAAAAAGAAAGAAAAAAAAAATCAGTCCCAGCTTTAAAAGACCACAAGTCCTTTGTCCACTATGAAAGCCCTACAGGCTCAAGGGCTTTGGGAGATGAGAAGATGAAGGCTGCCAAAAAAGGAGGCAAGAAACCAAGCCAAAATCTAGGTCTTGCAAAATCATTTTTCCCTTCACCAAAGGGAACTAGAAATGTACAAATTCATTGATGAACCTCAATGATAACATATCAGTTAGCTGATAACCCTCATTTTATCTGGACCCCTGACTCATGGGAATAACTGAAACAGATTGTGGATAACATATACCACTTTCAGAAAATAACATCTTGCTTAGTTAAAATATTCCCTTCAGCTTCCAAAGCTGGTCCTGGGCTATGACAGGTGTGCATTCATCTCTCAATGGTCTACTCAGAAATGATAAGGTTACAGCTTTTTTCTTTTCTTTTTTTTTTCCTTTTTTCCTTTTAAATAAAAAAGCAATTGACTGAAGCATTTTCTTTTTTAAGGTAAATAGCAAAAATAAAAATAAAAACCAACCCTTGCATTTGCATAAATAATGCAAATGGAGTGATATGGCCTTTAAAGAAGGAGTTAGTATGAAGAAAGTGAAGAACCAGAGAAAATGATGTGTTAATTTTTTTCCTTTTAAAAATTTCTACATGTGCAAAATAAATCATGCTGTTTGAGAATAGCAAAGGAAATGAGTACTTAAAACTAAAAATATAAATAACGTTTGGATGACTGGTAAAAGCAGAAACCAACCTGGGTTACAAAAAGGATTATACATTCAAGATGCTTTTAAACCCAGTGGGATAACTTATGTTAAAACTGTGTTAATAGTTACGTTAAAAATCTCAAGTTTGTTTTTAAATCTTCACAATACAAGCAAAGCTGTTTTAAAATATACACTATACAGTATTTCTCATAGTCTCTCCAACCTCATTAATGAGCATTAGGCTTTTTCATGTACTAAAACAAGGGGTTCTGGAAGCTAAACTGCTTATAGTAACCCATCCATTATTTAAATGTTTAAATCTTAAGTGGGTTAAAAACTTTAGCAGACTTACATAAATAGGATTTAGCAACACAGATGTTAATTTAAAAAAACTCTAAAGCATTTACAAATGATTAGGTTGGAACAGTCTGGGGAAGTTATGTGCACTATACTTTAAAATGTTATTTACATCAGACCGTTGCTTTTGTAAAAAATTTTCCTAAAAGGTTAAAAAAAATTGAAGAATTAACCTGTGTAAACTAGCAGAGAAGGATCGTAAAGGAAAGGTTAAAATAAGAACAAAATTATCTCCTAAGAAACCCCACACATCCCTCTTCACTTAGATTTTACTCTAGAAACCACTTGCAAATTCTAATAGGCTCATATATGTTGTCAAGATCATGTGGTAAAATACCTTGTCAAATAACTGGCCTCAAGTAACTATTTTTTAAAGATGTTTTCTTCCCATGTCTCTAGCTTGGACAGTTTTGGGACACGTAATTAATTGGAGGAGCACTCTTAAGTAGGCACAATTCCCATTCAATGTGGAATAAAAGGGGAAAAATGCTGTTAGGAAGAAGGGGTGGTGGTTTCTGTGAATAGTATGAAATGAGTGGAAACACAGCACATTTGGAATGGGCACCAAAAGAGCTTCTCTGGCAATACACCAGAAGCAGCCAACATCTTGGTAAACTAAAAATGCCTGTTTATGACCCCCCCAAAAGGGTTAGAAGGGTTCTAACACCCCTTAGGGTTTTTTGATATGTGCCAAATGGTCACAGAGACCAGCCAGAAACTGCAAACAATAGGCAGCTGTATCCTTTTTAATTACATACTTCACTATATGACCATGTGCAATTTATAGTAATAATAATGTTCATGCCTAGACAATGTATTTGAGGGCTAAGGAAAAGCAAAATGTGCCACTGAGAGAAACCTGTTCCCATATAACTGGTCTTCATGCTTTCAAGTGGCTCTAATATACCTTGGATACTAAGCCAAGCCATGCAAAAGCAAAGAGTACACACTTTTCATTAACATTGGTATCTCATTTCTAAACCACTGACTTCAAAGTAGCCATAGAAACATATAACACAAGTACTGAAAGCATACAATTGAGGGTTCATGGATTTTTAAGAAATGCATTTCCCTCATCTATGTTCACCAGTCTTTAATACCTTGGCTACAAAGCATATCAGAGAAAGGGAGGTTAAATGGGGGTAATGTCTAAGGAACATATGTAATTCTGGAATTAGAAAAATGTTCCAGAAATGGGATAAATGTGCCAGCAATAAGCATAGTTCATTTCATTTGAAAATTCAGGTAAAGAGCCTATAAACAGTCCCAAACCATAATGTTATCACCTGCATAATTTACATAAACAGTAACACACTTGTGCACTTTATAGACAAAACACACTTCTGTAAACATGGCCACTGGGGGAGGGAGGCTCCTACCTCATTTATGACTGAGGATATGTAATCATTATATTAAATAAAGTTACTTAGCTTAAAAGATTTCAAACCTGACCAATGATTAAGTTTCATTTCCCCCTGTTTAACAACATTTAAGCATTAAGTCTAAAAATGTATGTCACCTAGCATGGTTTCAGGGTTAGATGCTAGAACCACAACTGGCAATGACAGCAACTCCTCTCTAGCTGGCACAGACCTATAAACTTTAGTACAAAACCAAAAAAATACAGAAACTAGGTCAATTTGTTAGCTACATATTTACAGATAATTACATGATTTTTCACTCACAATTGCTAAAAACTGTGAGTAAAAGGAAAACTGTGCAGGTTGAATTACCCGTACTTTGAGGGGAATTCTTGGGCATCAAGATACCCTTTTCCATTCATTCAGAAACCTCACCTCTTCTCCACTTCTTCATGGCAAACTACCTACAGATGTTTAGATTAGTGTATCCAGTGGGCATCCTGCTATTTGAGAGGATTAACTTTTTCTCTAAACACCCCTAGTATATTTATAATAAAACAAACACAAATACAATCAAAGAGACACATACACCCCCACAAAAAAATCTGTGAAATTTCAAAACTTTGGATTGCTGGGAAACAGTTAACAGTGATGGTGACATAGTACATGGCTCCCCAGGTTTAATTCTCTGCCTTTATTTTCTTTAAAAAGACACTAATCTTTGGGTGGGTGGGAAGTGCAAGTTTACGAAGCCCACAATAGGCAGATAAGGTGCTACTAATTTACATATTTCTTATGAAGACTACTATCAGGCCAAATGGATTCTCTTCCTTTGTATGAATAAAATTTTTGAAATCTGAATATAAGGAGGAAAAAAAATTAGTCAATACGACTTTCAAGGACGCTATCATAATCCAGTAGAAAATGTGACAATAAAGGAAGAGTTCTCAGCTTCACTTTCTTTTTCTAAACAGTGTTTAATAAAACTTCTTTACAAATTAAATGACTTCCAATGTAGATCTACTGTAGCAATTTCATAAAAGTGCAGACAACATAACCAGACACAGCAAAACAGACTTCAATCAGTAGTCCTTGCATACATAAGAGGCAAGTATGCTAAATGTACAGCACACTCTTTAAGGAATCTGAGGATGGGAAATTTCCAGTTCTTAACAACTATGAGGGAGTATATTTCAAAAGGCAACATTACAACCTGGGTTGAAATGCTATCATGTTAGATAGGGAAAAGCAAGATAGAGAATTTCTCTTCAATAATCAATAGTCTATATTTTGGTAAGCTGCTCAAAGATGATAGACCAAGTTTTAATTTTGCTGCTTAAAGAAGGCTCTAAGAAATGAGAATTGCTTCATCCATCACTATAGGAGATTCACTTTACACACCTTAAATATATTTTCTGACTTGAATACACACTAAGATACTTCACATTTTCAGCATGGGACAAAATGCAGAATGGTACAACCTTCAAAGACAGGGTTGCAGTGTTGGGCCAAATCTCTGCTTGAATACTAGTGGCTCAGAAGGGGTGGAAGGTACGCAAAGAACTTATTATTAACAAGCAAGAAGAGGCAGCTAAAAGCAGAAATCCCCTCACCAATGCCATAAGCCGCTCTCAGTGACCATTTCTTGTTGACTGTATAGTTCAGGAGACCTTAGATGCTTTAGTTGTAATTCATTTCTTGGCTGTTTAGATCCTCAGCAAAAATATAGTATCAATGGAATTGAAAAATTATAGTATCAATGGAATAAAAAAAGAGGATCAATGGCATCACTACTAAGAAACACAGAAGTATATAAAGATTGTGTGATTTATTGTTTTTTTTTAACCAGACATCTATGCAGAGGAATCACCACCAGTGTTATTTCCACAATTCATTTTCTTTTCCATCACTCATCTTCTGTTGCATCAACACAAAACTCACAGAAACACTAACTGGTTCTTTCCCCAGCACTATTTTTCTGCACTGCAACTTATGATTCCATATTTTACTTTTCTCTCCACTCATACAAGTGCTAAGAGGGGATTAGAAAGGAAAAAACTGAATGTAGTGATCACTTTCTCATAAATATCAACCCAGAGTACTCATTCTTTAAAAAACACCTGCATTCTTGCCTTAACTGAGGACTAAAATAAAATCAAGCAAAAACAACAGAACCTTAAGTGCCCTGATGGAAATGTACAGTATGAGTTACATCCATCCATCTATACACACACATACACTCATATGTATATACAATATATACATACAAATGATAATAGCTATACCAAAAATGTGCATATTTAACACAGTTTTAAAAAGCCAGTAGATCATGGTATAATACAATTTATTTCCACTAGTGAATGGCACAAATGGAGAATTGCAAAGGAGTTGTTTCAAGTACAATGAAGTAATTTTCACAGGTGAAAATAAATAGTATTATTCCAGTGTCCAACAAAATGTATTTTATAAAAGTTTAAAATGCCAGACATTTAGTACTTACAAAAGAAGAAAGTTACTAAAGTCTGTCTTATGGTCTAAAAAAGACATAGAATTTTCAATTTTTGAAAAGAGGGGTGGGGTTTGAGAAAAAACTGGTGGAAATGGGAGTGTCCAGGAAGGTGTCCTTAGTGTTTTGAATGATGTTTACCTATATCCAGGCAGCTGAAAATCATGGCTATGATAAGTTCAAATTACTTAAGTCTATTATACCTGTGGGTATGACTTCAAATGCAGGACTAGTCATCTCTATGTAGAGAAATGACTAAAAAAAATGTCAGCTGTGATAAAAAAAAATATATAAACACATTCTTAAGCTAACATCTACACAGTGAAAATGCTTTCAGATACTCTAATTTGGAGTTAGAACTGACTTTTAAAAAGAAGAAAAAAATGTGCAAAGGGGAGAAAATCTAATTAGGAATAAAATGTTTCAACATATGAGGCTTTGCATTTTTAAAATGCAAAAAAAGAAGGGCAAACGCAAACTTTTCACTGCCAGGCTCTGGATACCAGATATAGCATTTACAATTTCTGATATGCTACACAAATTTCCCATACTTTTAATTTTCTTAAACACACACATGATGAACACCAACACCAGGGAAGAGGTAGTGTTAGTTTGATTAAATTTTGACATTTGCACATAGATTCAGAAAGTGCTTGCTCTTTCTTAAGGGTATTTTAAAACCCTTCAAATTTTCCTGCTACCAGTTTTACTCTATGATGATTTCTATCATGTATGAGATTCATCAGAAGTTAACATCCCACAAACACACAAAAACCAATTAATTTGAATCATTTTTGCAAACTACATATATTTTAATTAAAATTGATATAATCCAGATATACCAATGACCTACATGTCAAACTAGTTGCCACACAAATTAGATACAAAGCCTTACTGGATAGACATTTGGAGTCAGTATTCAATCATGCTTTTCTAATTATATATGACATGAACTTGTTAACTCAGCCTAACTGAAGCTCAAAAGTAGATTTTAAAATGTATCACTAGTAGTGTGAGTTTGCAAGAGGTTTTGTAAGCAAATCTGATCTAATTCCTTATTCCACCTCTCCAGTAGTAGAAAGGGGTCAGATCTCTGAAGAATTCATTTAAAGGCATTAAAAGTCTTGCATTTCTGGATACTTTATTAAATTCTAAAGCTCTTATAATTTTTCCCCAAATAGATTTCTCACTGAAACACTGTGTAACAGTTGAATGGAAATAAAAGAAAACTAAAAGCCTTTTCATCAGCTATGACAAATATAAGTCATGTTTACCTAAAAACTGGTGATCTGGAGCACGTGGCCAACAGGACAATACTACAGAGTGCTACTTGAAACACTGGTTAGAAGAATGTACGAATTCCACTTATATCTTGGTTTTTAAAGAATTTATATTAGTGGATTAATTTTTCTTATAGTTACCTTCGAATCAGTGTCAGAAATTCCTGAAGGGGAGGCTTCACGGAGACTGGGCTGACACACAGTAACTAAGGAAACTTAAAAATTTGGTTGACAAAACCAAGTGATAGACTACAATTTGGTCATTAGTTTGGTCTAGGGGAAGAATATTATTGTGAGGGACCTGGAGAGTTGTATCTTGGAGCCCTCTGAGTATATGAAAAGCAGGATCCAGAGTTAGCAGCAAGTGTTCAAGACAACTAGGGAGGGGGCAGGACAATAACTTGTAAGAAACTCTGATCTGTCACTGAAGAGGACATTTTTTTTCTTCAAGTCATATTCACAGCTCCCCCACCCACCTCCAACTCAACTTCCACACACACAATGGAAATACCAAGTAACATCTGAC
This sequence comes from Cuniculus paca, assembly GCA_004365215.1. NCBI lineage: Eukaryota > Metazoa > Chordata > Mammalia > Rodentia > Cuniculidae > Cuniculus > Cuniculus paca. Next base: position 13,283 of record RJWT010004911.1, read on the forward strand.
TTTCAACATTGGGTTGATCCTTCATTATAAAATAAAACAAACAAAAAACAAAACATGCCCCACCCCCCAAAAATGTTAGCTTTTGTTAAAGAGATTCCCTAACCACTATAACTTATTTTTTTTTTGTTTTTTGTTTTGCCAAACTTCCTAGTTCCTTTTCAGTAGTATTTTAGCACTGAGGCTTGAGACTTCTGGAGTGGTGTTTCCTATTGTGTGATGTTAACATGATCCCAAATAGTCACTAAGTCTCAGTGAACTAGAAGTTTGTAAAGTACTGCAGCAACAAAAACAGCAATTATAAAACAGAGAATCTGCAGATGCAGTAAAATCTACAGTGGTGAAGAGGATTAGTCAGCAGCTGGTAGTCATTGGCTCAGAGGCTCCTGGTTCACTATGGCAACTAAACATTTAAATAACTGACTAGTCTACTTGTAAACAGGAATCCCATAAGCCAAAAGTGGATAGTCAAATTATGTCTGTGTAGTGTGATGAGAATTCCCATAGATGGCAGTTTGCAAATATGGCATCATTCAAATACCTCTGGCATTTGATTTGTATTGGCTTTATGTCTTTGTTTCTGTATAAAGTAAAAGTACTGTTTGGGATGTTAGGACTTTTAGAGCTTAGCTAGGATGAGATATCACAGTAATAAGCAACAAATGTCAGGATATATATATACTTCATCTCCTCATTCTGCTGCTGGACATAACTATCATATGAACTTTCAGGGGCCCCTCTCACTCTGCTGGTCTTCCCTTTTAAAGGCTTACAGGTTGGTTAATGCAATCCCTATACCGCTTGTGATCTCCTTAAGCAACTCCATCTTGCTGTGAAACAAAGAAGGCACAACTGACTGGACAAAAATCATTGACAAACTTAGGAAGCATTCAGAAAAAGAACTAAGTTGTTTTCTACAATCTGAAAAAGTCAATAGAATCCTTTAGTGTTCACAGATTTCTGCTTTTTTTTAATCCAAATGAGGCTGAGAAGTCAGACCAATTTAATAAAGAAAATACACTAGTGAGGAGGTGCAGGTGTACTCCTATAATAACTTGTTTCAGCATATGCTGCCTGTTGTCAGTGGCTCATAGAAATTTTGAATATGGAGGACAGCTTTATATTTTCCCATGAACTTCTTAGGATATGATACCCTAAAGTGATGATTCAAGCCATTTTTGCTGCATTTTATTTTTGCAGTATTCAGAAAATACCCCTCCTATATAGCCAATTTCATTTTACTACATGCATGAAATATTTAATATCAACTCCCCTTTTCAAAATTTCCCCAAAAGTTAAAAAAAAAAAAAAATCAAACCCGGCAGCCAAATACTATGACATCCCAATTAGTAAACACAAAACAGAACGCTTTACAAAAATGAATAAAATATACCATTATGGACTCAGCTTCCACACTGCAGTACCCAAGTGAGGAGGCTGCTGTGATGATGTCTGTAGGCAGTTTCTTTTGGCAGACAGCTCCAGCGGAATTGCCACTTTCAATTTTTAAGTTATGTATAAGACATGTGTGACCCATTGGATATTTGTGAAGTGACACTCGTGCTTCTGCTCATGCCCTGCTCCGTCCGTCCCCCAGAAGCTGTCCGCCTCAGAGCCTGGGGGCTATTGCGGACTCCTATACTGCTACCTCGAGGTACCCCTTGCATTGGCCCTGAGGGGTGACCCCATGGTTGGGGTCCACCTTGCATTGGATGGCCCCAAGCTTGTGGTGGGCCACCCATGGGATGACCCCAGTGAGGTCCTGGACCTCCAGCAGGATTGTGAGACCAACCAGAAGCTCCTGGGTAGCTGTGGCTGAATGCTTCAGGGGAAAGATTAGAAAGGACCATGTTACTAAAACCTAGTCTCATGCTTTCAGAGTCAAAAGCTTCAATTTCTCTGGCTTGACGCTCCAGCAGGCTTCGTATTCGTTCTGTGCGTTCATTCTGCAAAGCCAACATCTCTTCTTCAATCTGTTGGTGGTTAGGGAAGAGAAGCAAAAGAAAAGCCAATTTATTTTTTAAAAGTCTATAAACTAAGGAAGCAATGATTACTCAATTTTGAAGTAGCTATTTTATGGACATATATTTAAAAATCAAGAGACATACTGTGGGAATCATAGATAACTGCTATTTCTAAAGAGTGTAAAATTAAAAGGTAAACTCTATTGAAGTTATAAATGCAATTATGACCAATGGCCACTAAATCCATCAAGTAAAAAGTATTATGAGGGAAGCTGTAACAGATACCAGATACCATCACGACATTCCAATAAAATAAATAGTTTTTGTGTTTGTTTTTGTTTGGGTTGTTTTTGAGAAAGGGTCTGACTATGTAGTTCAAGTTCAGGCTGGACCTGAACTCAATGTATAGCCCAGGTTGACCTCAGACTCATGGTGATCTTCCTGCCTCAGCCTCCTGAGTGCTAGGATTATAGGTATGTACTACCGTGCCCAGCTTTCCAATAAAACAAATATTGTTGTAGGAATAGACAAATAGATTAGTGAAGTGAAAACAGGATTAAGATCTTAGTTTGTAGTTCTTTAATGAAGAATGAAGATGGGAGTGTAGCATACTTGCCTAACATACTAGGCCCTCAATTTGATCACTAGGGGCCAAGGATTTAGCTCAGTGGCATAAGCACCTGCCTGGCAAGCACAAGGCTATGAGTTCAATCCCCAGCACCGCCAAAAAAAAGAAAAAAAAAATTTGATCACTAGCATTGTCGAAAAAGAAAAAAAAAACAAAAACTGGGCTATACACAATGAGAAATCAGTGGGTTGGGTGGTCATCATAATCCATTTTGGAAAATTGGAAATTACTAACTCATTTATTACAGATAAATATAGTTGACTATATAAAAATAATTAACTTACATGGAAAAATATGCAATAAAACCAACTTTTAAAAACTTGAATTTTTTACTGAGTGATCAGATTGACAACACCTGCAATCTGCTGATTAATATTAATAATAACTTAAAAGTGGGACTAGATATTATATATTTCTTAATGTGATTGATTCAAAAGTACACAGTAACCATTCTGAAAAGTCCTTGTGAAAAACTTTAATAGGAAAAAAAAATTAACCTAAATATAATCCTGTCTTCTGATCTAACTACCAGTTCATAGGAAATATTAAGTATGAGAGAAAGGAAAACACTAAATGATACTGTGAGAATGCAATCAGTCAAATCTAGAATTTACACATTTCTATGATCCACAGTTTAAAAACTGAGGAGACAGGGAGAACTGTTATAGACTAAAACTCGAAAGGCAATTAACCAAATGTGATGTATGGATCTCGTTTGGGTCTTAATCCAAATAAACCAATTATGAAGGAGACTTTTTTTTTTTTTAAATAACAGGAAACTTAGACATGAAATAAAACAAAAATAATACTAATTTTGTTAGATGCCATAATGGAAATATGCTTAACATAACCACAATTAATGTAAAAGCAAAATATTCCATCTGCATTTAGGAGTGAAATTATACTATACTGGGATGTTTTTAAAAATCCTAAACAAAAATAAATAAATAAATAAAACAAACTCCTAGACACTATCCTGCCAAAAGGTGTTGAGAAAAGTTTGAGGCCAGCCTGGGCTACAAAGTGAGTTCAAGTCCAGCCCGAACTGCATAGCAAAACCCAGTCTCCAAAAAAAAAAAAAAAAATCTGTAAAATACTCTAATTGTTGAACCTGAATGAGAAGTATTTAGGGACTTCCTTATACTAGTATTCCTACTTTTGTGATGACTGAAATTTTCCATGGCAAAATTTTTTTTTTTTGCAAAATGTTTTTAAAAATCATAAATAAAGAGATTTTGTAGGCACAGAGGGATGGGGAAGGAAAGAGAGGAAGCTAACAGGGATGAAAATAATAAAAAATATATGCATGTACAAATACAAATCTCATTATTCTGTATTACTAATATGCATCAATAAAAATTTATGTAAAAATGCATCAAATTATCATTTTGTTTTGTTCTCTGGTGTTGGCTATTAAACCCAGGACCTCCTAAAGGCAAAGGAGGTGTTCTCCCACTGAGCTACAACACTACTCCAAAATTATAGTGGTGCTTTGGTGCTTGCAATTATTGGTTCTGGGAGATTCACTTAGTACCAAAAACAATGAGTACCAAACAAATTCTTTTGGTTGGAAAGGATAGCAAGTCATGAAGCAAAGGACACCCACAAGTTCTAGCTTACATGTTGGGCACCAAACAAAGAGTACCAGGATAAAATTTCCATATGAGAATGTGTCAAGTAACAAATTTGGTAAGTTTCAAAGCAGTAGAGTACCAAATTATGACTGTATCAGGTTTCAAGGCATCTGAGGACTTACATCAATAGTCATTACTCTGCAGAAATCTAGTTCAACAAATATGTTTAGTTTTTATGCGTCAAGTTTATACAAGTGTCCTTTGTATACTCATTGATTTAGCATGCCACGCACACACACAATTAGAAACTACATTAGAATATGGTAAGATATAATAACAGATTTATAGGTAAAGAATGGAATGATTCACTCTATAGGGGAAGAAGGACATAAGTCTACTTAAAGAAGATGGTATATAGACTAGATTTTAAAAGATTAGAAGAGCTGGGTATGGTGGCACACGCCTGTAGCCTGTAACTCCAGCACTCAGGAGGTTAAAACAGGAGAATTGCTGAGTTCAAGGTCAGTCTGAACTGCATATCAAGAGACCATGTATAAAAAAAACAAAAAATAAATAATAAAAGATTACAAGTTTATCTGTAACACAAGGTGGGGAAAAGATATTTTTATCACAGGAAACACATGTAAAGGCCTGGAGAAATGATAAGTGTTTGGGGAAGTACAAACAGGTCAGAATGGATTAGAGTAAGAAGAGTTTAAAAATTAGTGTTCTATGTATAAAAATGTTCCAAAACAATCTTAGATAAGACATTTTGTATGAAAGTTGAAGGAAGACAAATTCAACATGAATTCTTCTGAGGGAAAGATTAAATTGTTAACCAAGGTGATTTCTCAATGGTAGGATTAAGAACAAATCTTTATACATCCTTATATTTTAAAATTTGGCAGATAATTAAAATCATAGGTCTGGAGGTGTGGCTCAGTGGCAGACCATTGGCCTAGCATATACAAAGTCCCAAATTCAATTCCCAGCACCACAGAAAGATAAGGAGGGAGAAGGAGAGGGGAGGAGAAAAGTATTTGTAAAGTAATTATCCTAGCTCTGTAAAATATCAAGTTTGGTCAGGCACAGTGGTGCACACCTGCAATTCCAGCTACTCAGGAGACTAAGGCATAAGGATTGAAAGGCCAAGTCCTGCCTGGGGGCAACTTAGTGACTCAGTGAGACACTATATCAAATTAAAAAATAAAAAGGGCTGGGAACCTGTAATCCCAGGACTCTGGGAGGTAGAAGCAAGAGGATTGTTAAATTTGAGCCCAGTTCGTGCAACTTAGTGACTTAGTGAGAACTTCTCTCAAAAATTTTATAAAAAGGTCTGGGGATACAGTTCAGTGCGAACGCCCTTAGTTCAATTCTCAGTACTGGGGGAAAAATAAAAAAAATCATATAGAATTAAATCTACCTATCTGTAAGAAATCAAGAATTTTAGTTTTTCTTTCAAATATTTTATGCACTAAATCCATGCACTAAAAATATTTAATTCAAGAGACACAATAAATGATGGTAATAGAGTGAGCATATGGATGACCTGAATAACTCACGATAAATTTAAATATATTAACATTTATTAGCATTTTATCCAATAAGTATTGTTTCAATTTTGTTTGCTGCTGTTTGTCATGTTAAAAAAAAAGCAGCACCCCCACACTGGGGCTTAAACCCAAGGACTCGGAATGTGTGGCATGAGGATCACGAGTTTCAGCCTAGGCTCAGCAACTTAGCAAACACTTTTGTATTGAAACATAAAAAATCCAAAAACCAAATAAACAAAAAACTTAAAAAAAAAAAAAAAAGAGCCAGCAAATGTAGTTCACTCATACAGCCTTTGCCTAGCATGTGTGAGACCCTGGGTTCAACCCCCCAGTGCATACAAAAAAGCCCCCTCCAAACTAAGATTTAACGTAGGATACATTAAAGCTTATTACTATATTATTATTATTATTATTATTGTCTTTTTGAGACAGTATCTCACTATGCAGTTCAAGCTGGCCTTGGGCTCACTTTATAGCCCAGGCTGGTCTCAAACTCACAGCAATCTTCTTGCCTCAGCCTCTCGAGTGCTGGGATTCCAGGCATGCACCGCCACTCCCGGCTTTAAAAAGCATATTATTAATGTAAAATAGAAAAGTGGTTTCAATTAGCCAATAGAGTTACCGTAATTAAACTTTCGAGAAGTTTTCTCAACCTAATGTGATCTTTTTGTGAGAATTCAAAAAGGTCTGGAAAGGTGTTCTAATTTCTAATTCTTAAACACTACTAAACCAAGATGTTGCTATTAAGTGAAATGATGAGAGAAAATTAAGAGATTTTTTTAAAAGGCCATTTATATTACTTTTCATATGTGTGTAAAAGTCACATGCAATTTAGCATTTACTACTGTTATCTAGCTGAAAATTTAATGTAAATGAGAAATAAGAAAAGTTGAAGCCAGGTGTGGTGGCTCACGCCTGTAATCCCAGCACTCAGGAGGCTGAGACAGGAGGATCGTTGTGAGTTCAAGACCAGCCTGGGCTACAAAGTGAGCTAAAGGCCAGCATGGGGGGCCAGGGATTTAGCTCAGTGGCATAAGCACCTTCCCAGCAAGTGCAAGGTCATGAGTTTGATTCCCAGTACCGAAAAAAAAAATAAAAAAATAAAGGCCAGCATGAACAGCATAGTGAGACCCTGTCTCAAAAAGATAAGGGCTGGGGATTTAGCTCAGTGGCCTAAGCACCTGCCTGGCAAGTGTGAGGTCAGGAGTTCGATCCCTGGTGCTGGGAACAAAAAGAAAAGTTGAAATAAAACTTCATGGGCTGTGGGTTTAGCTCAATGATATTTACCTAGCATGTACAAGGCTCTGGGTTTCATTTCAAACACTCTCAAAAAACAAAACTGAAGTCTGGGTGTGATGGCACATGCCCATAATATCAGCACTTGGGAGGCTGTGGCAGGAGGCTCACCATAAGTCTGAGACCAGACTGGGCTACATAGTGAATTCAAGACCTTCCTAAACTATATACTGTGAAATCTTTCCCCCAAAATAACACACACACACACGCACACAAAACTCAAGACTTCAAGTACAAATGCAGCTTGTTTTGTTGGTGTTTCAACTTAGAGCAACAATTCATTCTTCTATACTTTTATTTATTTTTAGATAACTGTTTAACTGTTTCTTTTCTGTGCAACCAGTATGCATAAAGTGCAGGAAGTACAAGTGCTAGTGTTTAGTGAAGTTACCCCCCTCCCCCTGGTGTTGGGCTTTACACATGGGCTAAGCACATGTTCTACCAATGAGTAAAACCCTCGCACACAATTTTTCAGTTTTTGTAAAGAGGTGTACAGTCTTGGCAATTTCCAATCAACCTCAGACTGCCATATACTTCACTTGAAACGCAAACAGCTTTATGAGCCAACTAACATCTTAAAGCACTATAGATTTATTAATATCTATCTATCTATCTATCTATCTATCTATCTATTAGTACTGAGGATTGAACCAAGGCCTTCTCATTGAGCCACAGCCCTTTTTATTTATTTATTTATTTTTTGCAGCACCGGGGATTGAACTCACGACCTTGCACTTGCCAGGCAGGCGCTTAGGCCACTGAGCTAGATCCCCAGCCCTTGTCTTTTTGAGACAGGGTCTCACTATGCCATTCAGGCTGGCCTTGAGCTCACAACAATCCTCCTGTCTCAGCCTCCCGAGTGCTGCCGCCCTTTTACTTTTATTTTTTTGAGACAAGATCTTACTAAGCTGCAACTTGAGATCCTCTTATCTCAGTCTCCTAGAGTACTTGCTTGAATTACAAGCATGCACCACCACACCCAGATACAACCGTAATTTAATAGTACCCATTATTTCTTTCCCAACACTATTAGTGAAATACTACTGAGAATTTTCCTTTTAGTCGTAAGTATAAGAGACAAAATTTTATATATAAAAGTTAGAAGCAGACACATGGGACAAGTAAAAGATTTTTCAAAATTTATTTTCTATCCTTCCCACCTTGAAGAACATCACTGAGATAATTTTTCGAGGTCAAGTACCTTAAAAGAAGCCAGTAAAAGACAGCTATGCTACAGAAGTAGAAACATCCTTGTATAATTTTTATGTTTCTATGTATCACTTAAAAAATAAATTTAAGAAAAAATAAGCACGCAAAGTAAGCAAGCTGGGCTTGGTGGCACATGCCTATAACAACATCACTCTGGGAAGCTGAGGCAGGAGGATTTTAAGTTTGAAACTAGCCTGAGTAACTTAGCAGTTTAGTGAGAACCTATCTTTATTTATTTTTGGGGGCTACCAGGGATGGAACTCATGACCTCGCACTTGCCAGGCAGGCATTTGTGCCACTGAGCTAAATCCCCAGCCCCTGAGAACCTATCTTTAAAATGAACAAACCAGACCCTATGGTCTATAAACAATGACAACTTAGGGGAATCAATAAGCAACATTTAAAAACAATAGCCAAAGGACCTGAGACTGTATCAGCTGTTGGGAATTTATAACTCAAGAATTTTGGACACAGTTCTGAATCCTGGATACAACACATATGCTAACATTTCTCACCAATGAATGCCTTATCTCTTTTTACCTCTCAAAATGTTCTATTACTGTTTCCCCAGAACACACATACATACCCACACTTCTTAGTATGCTAAAGGATGGATCTGAATTTGGGGGAGACGGGACCTATCCCTATTCTCTAATATATCCAACAAAGAATAAGTCAGAAGTAGTAAAGATGTATCCAGACGTAACATTTTTCAGCTTGACTTCACCTCCGTGAAGCTGGTTTTACCTTCTGCCCTTTAGTAATCATCCACCAACCTGTACAGTTCCAGGCCAAGGTGTATGAATAAAGTATATATGCCTTATCCTTTGTCCCTGCCTCTCCCAGGCAATTACTGCAGTTGTTTTTCTTCACTATTCAAGTCTTTCTTAGGTAGAGCTAGATACACAAAATAAGTGAGGAAGATGGAGTCTGACTGCTACTCTCACAATTTAATTATCGTTACATGTTCTCATGTTCTTTCTCTGTCAATCACTACTAAATTATATTTCCTTTATTTTTAAGACTCATTAATTATAAGATCCATTAGTGAATTAATAAAGACCAAAAAAAAAATCCCACTACCAAACTAGAATTAAGAAAATATGGTACTGTGAAAGAAATATAACCTCTGTCAATATAAGAATGTACCTACAAAACGCTTTTGATAAAAGCAAATACTTCAACAATCATTTTCCTTCTATTACTTATACCTTTTGTTCTAAGAGTGCCCTGCGGAGGGAGACCCTCTGTTCAAGCTCCCGAAGCTCTCGATCATGTTGTGCCTCTGCTTGCATCTTGATTTTGCTCTGATACGCATTCAACAGTTCCAATTCTTGCTGCAGCTGCATCTTCAAAACCTGGCATTCTGCTTCCTGTGCTTCATCCAAACGCAGCTGAGAGAAAGAAAACATATAGCCTACTGTGAGCGATCTATTCAGGACATATGGAAACAAGGAATAACAAGAGACAGACTATTCTTTTCTAGGGGACACAATTGTTCTCTCTTGCAATAAATATCTCTGAAAATAAAAGGGACAATAATCAGTGATGACATTATGAAGATAAAGCTATCATAAGCTATTTGGAGGATGCCTGAATACATTCTTCTTAAGAGAAACATTAGATGATATAAAAATCTTAACTCTTTTTCTTCCTTAGTGGAAACAGAATAGGGCAGAGATGAGCAAACTACAGTTTATAAGCCAAATCCTGGAAGGCACTTGTTTTGTTTTGTTATAGCCTACTAGCTAAGAATACTTTTTACATTTTGAAATGGTTATATTTTATTTATTTATTTTGGCAGCACCAGGGATCAAACTCAACCTCGCGCTTGCCAGGCAGGTGCTTAGGCCGCTGAGCTAAATCCCCAGCCCTTGTCTTTTTTGAGACAGGGCCTCACTAGGCCGTTCAGGCTGGCCTTGAGCTCACTTTGTAGCCCAGGCTGGTCTCAAACTCGCAACAATCCTCCTGTCTCAGCCTCCCTAGTGCTGGGATTACAGGCGCTCACCACCAGACCTGGCAATGGTCACATTTTAAATAATTATATAAATAATCACATAATATTGATTTTGCTTCCTGGCTTGCAAGGCCTAAAATATTCATTACCTGGCCCATTAAGAAAAAGTTTACAAAGTATTTCATATTTGCACTCAAATGTAACCATTTTAGTTCCTAATACTGTACAGCACACACCCTACCCCAACACTGGGGAATGAACCTATCACCTTTGATCTTTGCACTAGTTTACTTTACATGCCCAACCCTTTTTATTTTTAATTTTGAGACAAGGTTTCCACTAAATTGCTAAATTCTCCAGGTTGGGCTTGAAATTGGCAATCCTCCTGCTTTAGCCTCCTAGCATGCTGAGATTACAGGCATGTGCCACCATACCTGTCTATAATACTACTTTTTGTCCATAGTTTACCAAAGCTCCTGTTTTAATGTTGACAAGCTGTTGGGATCTATTCCTACAAGGAGCCCAAATAAAACCTCATTTTACATGCATCATGACATTTCCAAGCAATGCTGACAGCAGGAAGAATATAGACCATTTCCCTAGTTTCACAAGAGCTACCATTTCTACCATTTATTTACACTAAGAATTGAATCCAGGGTCTTGAGCATACTAGTCACTGAGCAACACTGAGGGACATTCCCAGCCCCATCCCCCTTTTAAAATTTTGAGATAGGGTCTTGCAAAATTGCTTATGTTGGCCTCCAATTTAGGATCTTCCTGCCTCAGTCAGGTAGCTGGGATTACAGGTGTACGCTATTACTCCTGGCTTCCAATCAATATTTTACTTGCTGGAATTTCATTCAGGTGGCAGAAGTAAAGGGGCACTAGATTTGTTTTACCAAAACAAAGCACACTCACGGCCTGTGTGGAGAGCATTTCATTAATGCTGTGATCATACTGCTCAGCCAGGATGGCTAACTTCCGAGTCTGCTCCTCCTTGAGCCTTTTCAGAACAGCCTTGTGTTCACTCTTTGGTGTGGTCTCCAGTAGGTGATTTCTTAATGCTTTGTACTGCCTGGTTTGGATTTTGCAGGTATCCTGAAACTGCTTTTTTATTTGGAGTTCTTTAGACTGAGAAGGAAAAAAACATACATGTATATATAAGATTTACTATACAGTATTTGGTATACCTTATACTTAAAAATACAAATAAAGGAAAGTAGAAGGCGAGAGAGAAACCAACAAGGTCAGATGATAAGGTTGCAGGAATTTTTGTATGTGGCTACTGCACCAAACTACTGGATTCTATGCAATTTTACAACAAAATCTCTAATTTATCAGAAGACCTCAAGCAGACTTGTTTTTTCACTAGTAAATGTAGTGACTTGAATAAGCATTAAAATTTATTTATTTATTTATTGGCTTTTTGAGACAGGGTCTTCCATACAGTTCAGGCTGGCCTTCAGCTCACTTTGTAGCCCAGGATGGTCTTGAACTTGCAACGATTCTCCTGCCTCAGTCTCCTGGAGTGCTGAGATTACAGATGTGCACTACCATGCCCAGCTTTAAAATTTATTTTGAAAAAAAATTTTTTTTAAATTTATTTTGATTACTATGTATATTAATGCCAAAAATCAAATATATTCTCATGAATTAAGAGCAGTATATTGAAATCACTTGATTGGGAAAGCAAATTTTACCAGATATCTCAGACAGAAAATAAAACACACTTATTTGGTTCTTTATCTGAAACACTTTGCTCCAATTTCTTTTAATAACAATTTTAACTTTAACTATATAATGTATAACAGACTGTACTTTTTTTTTTTTTTTTTTTTGGCACTGGGGATTGAACTTGTGACTTCACGCTTGCCAGGCAGGCACTTAGGCCACTGAGCTAGATCCCCGGCAGACTCTACTTTTTGTGTGATCTATGTATCAAACTTGAGATTGACTTGGAAGTCTGTATTAGTAACTAATATTGTTACTCTATTTTTTCCTTAAGAGGATAAACTAGGTAGAAATATATTACTAATAGTTTACTCTTTAATATCACAAGTGAAACTGAAAGTTAACAAATTTTTCAAAGGTGAATGAAAATTATGGAGCACAGAAAGCACAACTTTCTTGGAGTGATTAACAGACAGACTACATATACATTTCTGAAATAAAATAATCTGAGTTTAGAGGCAGAAAGCTTTATCTTCTGGTAACTCATAGTTTTTAAAAACTTAAGTTTTTTAAGAACTCAGATTTTTAAAAGGTTTTAATAAGATATACTTCTATACTGTATACTGGTTGAGCCTGCAAGTAAGAATATATTAATTTACTACAGAGAGGCAGAATCTAGAGTTGAAATTATTTTACTTTAACATAAATACTTTTTTTTGAGGGTGAATGACACAGGGTCTCGGTGTGTAGCTCAGGCTGGCCTCAAACTCACAGCAATCCTCCAGTCTCAGTCTCTTGAGTGCTGGGATTATAGGCATGTGCCACTAAACCCAGCGAATATAAATACTTGATCAACTGGTTGACTCAGGATACATGCAACAAGTGCATATATGATCAAATGTACACACTTGTCTGGGAAAAAGTGCCTCTACTGCTACAGTATTACACTAATATAAATAGTTCCATATCTTTAACCAACTGAGGTAGCAGGTCTTGTTCATGTCCCTTTACTATGTGAGGGGTGAAGAAATAACTAGCCAGAAATGACTCTTAGTTTAGCAATGCTTAGTAGTGCTGCTATTAAATACTGTTACTGGTTAACAAAGTTCTTTCAAGTGCTTCCAGAGAAATGGAACAATGAAATACGGACATTCTCTTCTGCCTCTTTATAATAAGACTCCATTCTTTAAAAAAAAAAAAAAACAACAACTTTTAATGTGAAAAGCAAACTGTAGTCATTCCATGAGTCATTCCTAATGAGACAAAAAAAACTTGGAAAAATTTTCAGCAAGGGCTAAGATTAATGCCTATACCCACACTCCAGTAAAAATACGATGAATGTAACAGTTATTTCTGCTCATATAAAACTGACAAAATGATCATAAGGATAGTACCCGAAGAAACGGTAGAGTTGTTTTTTACCCAACTCATTCAATGGAAACAGCACCCCTCTCCCACAAACCCTAAATTATATACAAGTGCCAAACTGAAGTCTTTTCTTCTCCAATTTAATGTCTTACAGAAGGTTGGATGAGGCCACTATTACTTAGGTAAATACATGTGGGATGATTTGATGCTAAAATCTAATGATTTTTTTCCAAATTAACCAAGCAGTAAATAAATATAAATATGAAGTGATTTTAATTTCCTACTAGAGGAAAACTTTGAACACATTTGTCATTGGAAAGAGGCATTCTTTTTAAAATCTGACTAAAACTGTGAAATATTTTTTCCTCAGTTTTCATTTAGTATCTGAAAACACCAGATTACTTTTTACAAGTTTTCAAACTAAAAGGGCCTAAAAAAAGGACACAGAAAGGGTTAAAGTCAAAGAACAATATATTACAAATCAGATTTGTATATTACTAGAGAAAACTAGTAAGCCTTCAGTTTGGTTTATTTCTGAGTATTGCTAGCTTTAAAACTACAATTAATTTCACAGACATGTTGTTTTAAAAATCTTTGGTGAGAAATTAGCTTATACCAAATGATTATATATCCCCTTACACCATACAAACAAAAGAAATCTAAAAGTCTTTATAAATTGTAGTTTTCTAACCATCAACCAGGTCAGATTATGCTGGCAGTCAACATAACTAACTCTGAAAATGATGTGTTTGTTTTGTTTTTGTGGTGCTAAGGATTGAATCCAGAGCTTAGGCATTAAGCTTCATTTCCCAGCCCTTTTTAAAATTTTAAAACTGTGTCTCAAAGTTGCTCAAATTAGGCTTCATCTTGTTACACTCTTGCCCCAGGGCTGTGATCACAGGCATATGCCACCACGTCTGGGAAGTCACTGTTTTCAAGACATGACTAAGTAAAATTTTAGTTAGGTTCTGATTTTACATTTTGTTTAGAACAGCTTGTTTGAATGTGGGTAGGCACTAAGAATACCTGTGTGTTGTAACTTCTAGATTTTGACACAGATTACCTTTGTGAATGAGGTTAACTTTATTACAACATAGTTATTCAGGATAAGGTGAGAATAGTTTTTGTATTTGTAGCTTAAATATTAAACAGTTTTAAAAGGAATTGGGAAGAGGTCAGGATGGCAAGGGAAAGGAATCTTTCAGTAGCAAATACTAGCCAGGCATGGTGGTGCACTCCTGTAATCCCAGCATTCAGGAAGCTGAGACAAGAGACCTACTGCAAGTTCGAGGCCAGCCTGCGCTACACAGTGAGTTAAGACCACCCTGAACTACGTAGTGAGACCCTGTCTCAAAAAACCAAAAGATAGCTGAGCATGGTGGCACGCACCTGTAATCCCAACACTTGGGAGGCTAAAGCATGAGATCAGCCTAGGTTACAAAGTGAGCTCAAGGTCAGCATGAACTGCATAGCAAGATCCTGTCTTAAAAAAACAAAACAAACAAACAAAAAAAACCCCAAAAGACAAAAATTTTTTTTTTAATTTGCAGGCATGTACAGATCAAATGAGGTACTATCATTGATGAAAACCTACGTAGTAAGTCTTTTTATTTTTGTTTTTATTAAGATTTATTTAAATCTTTAAATATTCATTACAGGTTATAAAATTTGAAAATTTCTTGGAATTGTTAACTCATTAATTTGGTGAAGGGGAAATAGATCAGGTGGCTAAAAGAACAAGAGAAAAGAGAAACATTTATTTTTTATATTTTTAAATTTTGTATAACTCACAGAGCAAAAAGATTCTAAAAATGTAACACTGGGACTAATAAAGAGAAGCCAACAGGGTAACATGCTGACATGCAGAATGTAACAGTAGCAATTGGACACTGGGTGCATTTAAATAACCATACCGATTCCTTATTTACTGGTATTCCCCACAGTTAAAAGTTTAGCCATTTTTTTTACTTTCATAAGAAATATATAAGCAAAAGTCTACATTGATAGGCACTTCACACTGAAACACTCCAAAGATGCTAAAAGTGGAAAAAGTTTAACTTTTTAATAACCAGACATCTGTCTTAGACTTTTACTGCTTACATGGATACCTTTTTCACTCTTTTTCCCTTTGTCAAGAAGTTTACACTAAAGATACCTTCAAACTTTTAGGCTGCTGTCGAACTTCCATGACATGCTTTCGCCTTAGTTCTCGTTCCCTTCGCTTATTATATTCCAGCTGGTTAGTGAGCTCAGTTTGATGCTGCAATCTGATCAACTCACAGCGCATCTTCTGAATCGTGTTGAGGTGGCGGAACTCCAATTCTTGCATGGATTCATGTTGTCTTAGTAGCATGGCATGTTCCAAGTCCTTTTGAGTCTGTCTTTTGTTTAACTCCTAATGCATAACACAGAAGACAAGGGTAAAATTTACTATTGTTTGTTTGTTTTTGGAACTGGGGATCAAACTCATGAACTTACACTTGCCAGGAAGGTTCTTATAGCTGAGCTAAATCCCTGGCCTACGTTTGTTTTTTTAAAATAGTGTCACATTATCACTTCTCAGCCTTTTGGCTAAGATCAAGTGTAAAACAGTGTCACATTATGTAGTTCAGACTGCCCCTGAACTCACTATGTAGCCCAGGATGGCCTTGAACTATTGTGATCCTCCTGCCTCAGCCTCCCAGGAGTGCTAGGATTACAGGTGTGTGCCACCATGCCTGGCTAATTTACTTTTGTATAATGCCAGTAAAAAAAACCCTAAGAAACAGAGTAACCAGAAAAGGAATATAATTAACCCTTTGCTTCAGTAATGGCTGCACAATACATACTAGAATTCTATCACCTTTTCCCCATGCCTAGCATTAGGGATTGAATCAGAGCCTTGTGTGTACTAAATATGTACTCTTTCACTGATCTACATTCCCTGTCCTATTTCATGGATTTAATGTAAGGAAGAAATAAATTCCTGAATAGAAAGTCCTCAGAATACCTAGCACATGTTGTTCAGTCAATGTTACCCTTTTTTTCCCCAGATCAAAAAGAGTAAGCATACACACATATTTTATGTCAAAATCAAACTTAACTGCTGTACCCCAACAAACTCTTTCCCCAGGTGCATATGTTTCTCATTCTTGCTATTATTTGCTGTGATACAGTCATTATTTTTTTTAAAATGCAGGTTTAATAATATACACATTTCAGGCATGTAACGTGCTTTCTTCACTTAACAATCTAATGCATATATATCCAGATCAAATCAGTACATAAAGACTTTTAAAAACTTTCACTGAAAATGACTGCTTTGTGATACCACGTTTTCAACCCCTATATGTGACCAACACTTGAGCTGTTTCCATTTTTTTGCTTTTACAGTTTCAGTACACATCTATGAATGCTGCATAATATAATCGTATTATTTTTTGTAGAACAGAACTCCAGAAATAGATCTGATAAGTAAAAGCATACATGCATATATCTTAAAAGCTACTGTTAAATCATGCTCCAAAAGGGTTGTATTGATTTATATTCTTACCAATAGTGTCTGTTAACCAATGTCACTACTAGGACTGGTGTTATGGTTGTATCTAGACATCACCCCAAAAATCCCATGCAGTCACAGGTAGGGAGTTTTGAAGGTGATTGGATTAGGGTATGTGAATATGGGTTACCAGTGTGGATAACAGAAGCCCCACTTTGGGTATGAGTGGTACCAATTAATAGGTTTATAGCCTGGATGGAATATAAAAGAACAGAAAGAAGGCAGGCTGGCTGCTGCTGCTTTGCCATGGACTGTTTCTCCTCTGCTGTGACCTGCTACCATGCAGCCCAGCTTGGAACCAGGAAACTATGGACTTAAACCTTTACAGACTGTGAGCTGAAATAAATCTTTACTCCTTTAACTTTGTGTGTTGGGTATTTTGTCTCAGCAATGAGGAAAGTAACTAAAATAGACTGGATATTATTAATCTTTTAAGTTTTTCTTGTCTAATCTAGTTTAAATTTCTTTCATTATTTGTGAATTTGTGAACTTACTCTGTATTTGAAGCTTATAACCAACTACTAGAAAAAAATTTATGTTCATAGGTATCATCTTTCTTTGGGTCAGAGTGGGTAATCCAGGGCCCTTACATGGAACTGCATTCCCTTCTTACCCTTTGAGACAGGATCCTGCTAAGTCCTGGAGTTGCCCAAGTTGGACACAAATTTGTGATCCTCCTCCCTCAGTTCCCAGAAAGCTGGGATTACAAGCAGGTGTCACCAGGGCAGACTGAAAATATCCTCTTAATGAGAATAACTATTTTCGACTCTGAAAGATGGCAGAACAGTAAGCAGCAGAGTAAACAGTCTCTGAGAGAAACAGTTCAGATGCTGGAATATAACATCATGGAGAGGACAAGAAGGAAGCAAGTGGGTCCCCTGGACCAAGGAAGAATCTAAAATATGAATTGAAGCCCACAAAGAGAGAGAAAAAAAAAAAGAATTTAAACAAAGAAGAAGGTGGTGGCTGGTGGTGCCCTGGAGCCGGATTCACCCTGCCAGAAGACCTGCTGAGCCTGGAGAGGCGCAGTCGCGGTTGCCGTCATGGTCGCAGCTGTGGTCAACCCCAGAGGTCTTTGCGGAGAGGCACAGGAGTGAAGGAGAGTGGCGGACGCAGAGATCTGTGGAGGTGGAGATCTGCGCTGGCTGTTGGTGAGTGCTTGGAATCCCATACCACCCCCACCCCCACCCCAAGGGAGAGAGTGATCGGCCAGGCTCCATCTTGGAGTTGGGCAGGTTACGTCGCTGGGGGCCAAGACTGCTAACCACTTCTGGCATCAGCGCCAGGTTGTGGGCGGACCCGCGGAAGTTGCTTCCACTGAGGCCAGAAAAACCAGTCATTTGGGAGCTCCAGGTTGTGGGCGGACCCGCGGAAGCTGATTGATTGGAGATCCCTTCCCATGTCCGTTTCAGCCAGTATCGCGTAGGTTCCTAAAGAGCTTAGATATGCAGGGCCTGACCAGGTCTGCTCCCCTGCAAGCCCCGGGTGGCTTGGTGCCTAGCTCAGTACAGAGACACAGGCACCCAACATCGGATATACATAGCCAGCACCTGGCCAGAATACACAAACAGTCTAGCTTTGGAGAAGTTGTGGCCAGTGCTAGGGTACCTGGGACCACATTACTCTGGGGTGGAAGAAATCAAGAATATGCCAAGACGAAGAGGGAGAGGGCAATCTCTGGCGTCTAACCCAAGCAGCACAATTCCACAAGAGGAAAACATGGAGATCAAGAATTGCACACCTGTAATGTCTGAAGTGATGTCAACTGAAGTGAAGAAACAACTTCAGGAAGCTATAAGAGAAATTAGAACAGAAATTATATACCAGGTAAAACAAGAAATGAAAACCATAATAAAAGAAATACTAAGCATCTCTAAAGAAGACACAGATAAAAAAATAGAGGAGCATAGGAAAATGAGGGAAACCATGAATGAACAGCATAAGAGAGATTTAGAATGCATGAAACAGATTCAAAGAGATATCCAGAAAATTAAACCTTCATTCGAAAGCTGGCAAGTTGACATGTGGGAAACTAAAGAAAGACTTTCAAAGCTTGAAGACAGGGTTGCAGCCTATGATCGTGAAAGGA
>RJWT010004912.1:0-19645 GCA_004365215.1 Cuniculus paca
GACAAGGTCTTTCAGATCTCCAGCATGCAGACAGCACTTTTTTGAAAAGAAAGCTTTGTGTTATTGTTTTTGTTTTCATATGTGTCTTTTTATGTATTGTACTCTGGGTAAGTACTTTGAAGACAATTATATGCAGTAAATTCGCTATTGTTATTGTCTTATTATTTGATTATAAAATTTGTTTTTTCTTAAACTAAAATACAATATAGTAAAGTTACAAAGAAAAAACTTAGAAGGCATGTTTAAGGGAGAAAACCAAGGGTGTAGACAAGGGATCATTTGATGAGGAGATTAGAATGCACAGCAGAGGCCAGGCGGTCTCCCTCAAGACCATGAAACACTGACCAGAAGCAGCACCAGGAGTGTAGCTGCCCTGTCCCTCACAGACCACAGTGCATGGATCCTGAGGACAGAAAGGTTTCTCTGGAGAGGCCCAGGGTCCTGATTGCCCAGAGATGCTTTAATCCTGCCACGCACATGAATGCACAGTGCTCCTGAGCCACCCCAGAAACATAAACAGCACTAAGGACCCCAGTGTAGCACAGGTCACCATTCCAGATGCTACAGTGTGTGTAATTCATAACATATTCATAAGCTGACAAAATCTGTTCTGGGATTTCTAGGTACAACTTAACTCTAAAAATTGTCTGATTTAACCTTGTGCCTCAGGTGAAACCCTGCCAAAGAGTAGGGTTACTACAGAGAGTTCCTCATTGGGCAACTTGCAGCATTGTGTGCTAGGGGCCATCAAGTCAAACCAAGTGAAGTCTATCCCTGAAACCTCAAACTGATAGAGCCACATATGTGCCAAGTCTTGCACATTACTCCAACCCATGAGAGCGATTCTTAGTCCATCCCTGGACTGTAGAAGTCCAATCACAGCCCCTGTCAAGGTTATCTGCAGAATCTGGACATGGAGTCAGGGAGGATTAATTTCGGGACTAATAAATTTGCAGCTCTATATGCAATCCTTCTGAACAGTTTTGGAGGTGTTGACAACAATGGTGGTAGTTTGCTGCTCTCAGCATTTCTGGACAAAATAATAAAGGAAGTTGTGAGCTTCAGACATGAAGAAAGAATCAAAAGTCTTCTAAGTTTGAGCACAAATTAATACAGGAATGTAGGGATCACAAATTTCAAACTCCCAGCCCCAGACACATATGCAGAATGTAAAGGTTTCCAGTTGTGCCCGAAGGAGAATCTGCTCTCTTTCGCCATAGCGCTGAGGCCACAAACAAACACAAGCCCTCAGGGTTTGACTGGCTGAACTACAGGGTAACTCAGTGCTCAGCCCGGAATGGGATCTGAAGTGAAATAAAGGGCACCAAAAGGAAAAGAGTGAAATTCCTCACATTGGGGTGGCAATGTCTGGAAGGAATCTAGCCAGGTAGCAGACATTGAGCTCCTAAGTCCTGATGCATTTATTCTGCCAGAGGAAGAGATTTTTCCCACACTCAGTGACACAGGTGGCACCATCCCCAACACATGTGGTGTTACCTTCTCCCCCTATACCTGAAGAAACTAACTCTGTGCTGCCTGTGGACCAGGAACTGATGGTCCTTGCTGCAGTTACCAAGCAACAGGATTCTTACAACACCCAGGATCCACCCTCTCTATCAACTGTCACCTCTACTCCTATAACCAGGCTCAAATCTCAGAGGATTCCTAAATTTGAGGTACACAGGGTGACCCATGGGAAATTTTTCTAAAGAACTTCTTGAGTTTTCTAAATCTTGCAAACAGAGGTCTGAAAAACATGTATAGCAGTGGATTTTTAGGATGTGGGATTGTCTTGGTCACTTTTCTTCGTTGCTGAGACAAACACCTGACACCCAAAATTAGGGAAGAAAAGGTTTACTTAGCTTACAGTTTCTAGAGATTTCAGTCCATAGTCAGTTGGCTCCAAGGCAGGGTGGCATGGCACAGGCACAACTCTTCAAGGCAACAGCCAGAGCAAAAGAAGAGCAAGCAAGCCTCTTCTCCTTTAAATTGTACACAGGTCACTCCCCCTTCAGGGTGGGTGTAACACTCACAAAATGTCCTTGCCCTCCTTTGCACCTGATGAGGATATTTACAAAGAATGAACCCTGGCTCCCTGCTGAGTCTCTCAGTTAACCTTCTCCACTTCTCAAGTTGACACAATGTATCAACCATAACAGGGATGATGGTGGAAGAAACATAAGGCTGCTTCAGTTTCTTGATATGGGGCCATTAAGTAGAGATTCTAAATTTAATGTCACAGCTCATAGAGCTAAGAAAATTGTATTAATAGTTTATTTGTCTCGTCCCCAGACTTGTTTCTCTCCCCAATGTAGGAGGACTCTGAAAACAGTGTAAAACAAGAAAAAAGTTTATTGACAGAAGAGATACATGACCACCAGTTGTGGGGGCCTCAGAGCTGGATAACCCTTGAATATGGGCATGGGGCCTTTATTTATGAAGTGATGGGCTGGGCCTCTGGGAGAAACCCTACCTGATTGGTCTTTCATGTTGCTAGTAATGTGGGCTCAATGTGGCAAAAATTAGGGTGGAAATGCTACAAAAGCAAGATCACTGATTGCCTATTATTTACATTCTCAGGACACTCCAGAGGTTGTTTTCCTCCTAATCTGGAAATGGCCAGAATCCCTTTTCTCATCCCAACTAAGGGGTCTCATTTATCCCAGAAGGAGGTTTCTGCACCTACCATGGACTTTCCTGAGCACTGTGCTGCTGCTCTCTGAGATGATCCTTGTGAGGCTGCTTCCTCCAAGAGGTGAAGAAGCTGCTCCCCATGTTTCTGCCTCTCCCTGGATGCTCCCAGTGCTGTGCTTCTCCACACCCACAGGGCCTTGGCGAGACATCATTACAGCAATTTTAAGTTTGCCGGAGGTGAAGGAACTAAGCAGCACTTGAAGAAATGGAGGGAATCAAGCTTTATTACACCAGTGGGTCAAGAGGAGCTGTGTACTCCAAACTATGAGCCCCGAGCTAGTTAGGAAGTTACTTTTATACCATTTATGAGGTAGGATAGGGATCCACTGGGAACCAGTGGAACTTTACAGATATGGGACTGAAAACAGTACCAGGCTGGGTGCAGCTTGTAACTCTGGCACATTCTGTTTACTGAAGTGGGAGGAACACTGCAGACTGTTGACATATTTGGCAATGTTCTGATACATTTTGAACACAAAAGCTCTTGTACAACATGTATGTCAAAACAAGACAAAACAGGAATAACTTGAAATATGTATGTGTCAAATTTTTTTTTCTTAGTACTAGGTACTGAAGCAGTGCTTTTGCAAGGAGCTATCTCCCAGCCTTTTTAAAAATTATTTTTTGAGACATTGTCTTACTAAGTTGCCTGGATGGAGTCAGGTTTGTAACACTTTTACTCCAGACTTCCAGAGTTGTGGGAGACAGGCATGAACAGGCTCACTTCGTATGTGTCACACATCAGACCTCAGGAACATTCTGAGTCATGGCCACAAGGCATATATATCGGTGCTCTCCATGTTGCCATGTTAATTTGACTTTGGCTAACGTGAAATCTATTATCATCATCATTATCCCTCTGCCTGCACTTATCAAATGTGTCCCTCTATCCGTGAAATTGCAGTATGCAGTGTAAATGTACAGATAAACAAAATGAAAATATTCCTTTTGTCCACAGGTTTATTTTAATAAAATGACAAATGCTAAGCCAGTGAGATATGAAGGAACTAGTCAAAGAGATGAGAGTGGAGAGTTAGGCAGATCATGAGGAATCCTGCAGGTCATACTTAGGGTTTTAGTATTTATTCTGTAAGTGGTGAAAAGACCAGAAAAAGGCCTTTCCTGTGGCAAAGAAAGATTCTGCCTGCACCTAAACCCAGCACCGTGTGGACGATGCCTGTGTGCGCTGCCAGCTGGAGCGATCACCAGGTTTCCTCTCTCATGGCTGCAGTGTTTGTGCTGCTGAGTGCTAGGATCCCAATCCTGAGGAGCACAGTCCCTAGGGCTCCACCACTCTGGAGCCTGGTGCCCTGGGGCTCTCTTCACAGAGCACAGCCTTTCACTTTTGCAGTTTTGAATCTCTAAAGTGTGAAGACCTGCTGGTCGGTAATCATACTCAGTTCATGGCCTTCTAGGTCTTCTGTGGCCAGCATCTCCAAGCTTTTCCACAGTCGTTTCACCAGCCTCGTTCACAGGGTTCTGAATCACGTGATTCAGTAGTCACAGTACAACCCCATTTCTCTGCTACCAAAAGGAGACTTAGTCACTTTTTCATTGTTGGGACACAGTATCTAAAACCCAGAAGCAAAGGAAGAGGTTTCATTCCATGTTCAGCAGGTTAGAAATGGTGTAGCAGAAGGGTAAAGGAAAGCGTCTCATAGTATGGTGTTCAAGAACCAGAAAGATGGATACAAGGGACGGAAAGAGATGCACCCTCCCACATCACACCCCAAGGAGCCCACCTCTTCTGAGAGGACCCTACCCCTAAACAATTTAGCTACCGCTCTCCTTTATTCCACTCATCTTCCAAAAACCCTTCCTCTGAGCCCATGGGGGACGTCTGGATATAAGCACCATAACAGACACAGTAGAAGGTGCTGGTACTCCTCAGTTCATGGTGTCCAGGTAGCAGAAAGCCGGCAGATTCCCTGGTCGGAAGCTGCACCCTTTCAGGTCACACCTCAGTGACAGCTCCCTTTAGCCAGAGCCCACTTGCTAGCACCTCACTTAGCCCTGGGTCTTGTCCTTGGCTGAATGCACTGATGAGCAGCCGTGCTCTGTCTTTAGACATCTTCTCCGTCACCTCCTCTGCACTTTCCCTGTTTACTGATTCAGTCACCACAACCTTGGATGACTTAATGCACTCAATAATGACCTTAATTTTCTGTTCTGACGTATATTCTAAGTTTTCATATTCTCTCACATAATTTGTATCTGAATTCTGCGACTGGTCAGACACCAAAATTTTGCCTGCTATTTATAACAAACTGAAGTCCAGTAGAGCTAAAAGAGAGGAAGGAAAAGTGAACAATAAACCAAGAAAGAAAGCAGAAAAATGAAAAATAGTGGGTTCAAGAAAACAACTCCTGAGGACTAAAATTTTATACACGAGGAGAGTACATGAAAATTAACTTGTAAATTATTCAAGAAACAATAACAGCTGGACATGGAGACACACGCCTCTAATCCTGGCACTCAGAAGACTGAGACAGGAGGATCACCGCTAGTTGGAGGCCAACACGGGCTACAAAGTGAGTTCGGGGCCAGCGTGAACTTCAGAGTGAGATCTTGTCTCAAAAAACAAAACACAACACCACAAAATATAATAGTAAAGGTGTATCTTTTTTTTTGTTTGTTTGTTTTCTGTATCTGAACAAGGAGATGTGGGCTTGAATGATGCTGTCTCAGGACAGGGTGGTTCTTATCATGGATTAAGTGATGGTACAGATTTTAGTCAGCAAAACTGTAAGCCAGATACTCTATATATTAGAATTTTCTACTGAGAGGAATATCAGAATTTTTGTGCAAAATATTTTATATTTAACACATTTAACATGCCATTATCAGATTTCTAGATATTTGGAGTTAATTGTGGTAAGAGCACACTTAGCTTCCTTTTATGTAAAAAATCTTTAAAAATCATGGGTCACTCTCTAGAATAAATTCATCACATTATAGCTTTTAATACACAATTAATAAAAATATAAAATTGATAGGAATTTGCATAGTATTCATATAGTGAAATTCAATTTTTTTTCCTTTTTTGAAAAGATAATATTACTCTTTGTAAATAAATTATCTATACTTAAGTTAAATTTCTGGAAAATAAATATTTCAAGGTAAAAACTTTCCTTTACATAGACAGGATACCATTTTCTCTTTCAATAATTTCCTTATGCTAAAACAAAACAAAACAAAACAAAACAAAAACTGGCCTGAAATGAGCCCAAAGTCCAACGCTATCAGAAGGCCACAGGCTGTGGTTAAATTCCACGCTTTCCCACTGCTTTAGGTCTTTGCTTCGCGTCCTCCAGTGCTTTCTCATGTTTGAAGCCAGGGATCTTAGAAGCAGACCTTAACGGTTGCGGAGCTCCCCCACTGCCCAGAACCCTGGTTTCTCATTCATTTAGGTTGGGGGCTGGAGGAAGGCTGAGGAGGGGCTGGAGGGGCTGGAGGAAGGCTGCAGAAATTCAAACATGGATGCTTTTCTATTCTCCCTGAAAATGCTTTTACTGACTTACCCTCCTTAAGCCTCTTTCCTATAGTTTCCGTGTAGTTCGGGAACCCAAGTCACCAAATAATTATATTTCTGTTGAATAGTCTTGTACTCCACATAAATAGAATGCTGTGTAAGTTTGTATCTTAGGAATCAGCACCCTGTTTTGGTGCCAGACAGCAGCTAGTTATTATTTGATTATGGTATTTCCATTGTCTTTATTTGTAATTGTGTAATACAAACTTCTGGCTGGAAGAATCTCACAAAGAAGCCACAGAAGAGCACAAAAAATGATTACCCAAGGTGCCAAACTCAGAGCGACTTTCACGTGTAAAACTAAACTACGAAGTACACGATGATCAAACACTTCTTCTCTACGGAATGAGGTTCGCTGTGGGTTACATGTCCAGCGTGCCCCACCTTCTCCTGGGTCTATAAGTCGACCGCATCCTGGGCTCTGTATTCCCAGGGCCTCACCCACTGGGGAGCTCAGGAGCTGAGTGTGGTGCAGGAGGGGCCTGCTCAGAGGCATCCCTGGGAGTACCTGGGACCTGGAAGGGTGCACTCTGCCCCAAACTCCATGATGAGATCAGAGTTTCCTTCCAGGCGCTTCTCCTGCTCTCCTTCCAGCTGAGGGTGAGGGTATTACATCCCTGGGATACGAAAGCACCTAACAGGAAGTTAAACAAGCCCTAATATACATGGGGTCACAGAAATCGATACAATTATTATGTGAAATATTAGTCAGTGTGGGATAAAAATCACTTTACGCTATGCGCCTTGCACTTCATACAGTGAGAGGGACGGTTAGATGACACCTGATCTGGCATATGCAGATCTTCATTTTCACTCCATTTCCATAGACACACACAACCCCCAATGGGGCAAATCTTAAACACATGCAGCTTTGCCTACTTCTTGCCATTTTCTCCTGGCCAGAAGCTGATGCTAGCACACCTCAGTTTTGCAGAGGTTTTAGCCAGTTGGAGGTGTCCTGTGCTGTGTGGTGGTCACCTGCCCCTTTCTGCACATGGAGGTGATCATTCCCAGGACCCTGAGGAGGCAATGACCTCAGGGTGCTGGGCTGCAGGAGGGGACACGCCTGTCTTCTCTTTCAGATCCCCACTCACTGTATCCTTCGCTCACTGTGAAATGCTCTCTTCTTCTCAGCACAGATCAGCGCTGTCGGTGAAATCCCTGTGCTCACTCCCTCCTTCCTCTGCTTCCTACTTCAACCTCCTCACCTTTACTAAGAAGAAAGGGGAACTTTTAAAAATGTTTCCTGAAAGTTGAAAGGAAGCCAGTTTTCTCCAGATTGGGAAAATAGAGAATATTAACTCACTTCAATCCCTTTAGTCTTCCAGGAAAAGTTATGCTGAATGTTGATATTGAGAAAATTAGATTTGAAGAGCAGGAGAAAGGAAAGTTTAGCAGTCAGAGCAAGCTGTACCCGGGAAGTGCTGTGTGAATGAGGCCTCGCTGGGGTGGGGGCTGAGAGGAGCTGAGACTGCAGCCAGCTTGGCTCCTGGTCAGGTCCATGATCCAGGAGAGGCAGAAGCTCACCGGAAATGACACTAAACCCAGGGAGCAGGCTGTGGGATGGTACAGCGGGAGAGGGCTTAGGCAAGGGGTGTCTGGGAAGGGAGGGCTTTCTACAGCAGACAGGAAGTGGGGCTCTGCGCACACCCTGCTGTCTCCTCCACTGCCTCAGCGGAGACCTGCAGCTCAAAAGTCCCGGAAGGCCAGACTCTAATTTTACATACCTGTTATCTTACATTTAATCCTACTAAGTGGATTTTGAACTATTTAGAGCTTGACTGTTTTTTACACTGCAGAAAACCGTCAACAATGTCTGCTAGCCGTAGATAAGACAAAGCGTGCAGCCATAAAAGTCACAAGTCACTGCTGTGCTTCCTGTGGCTCTGACCCTGAGCCTCTTCACCCTCAGTGACATCTCTGGACAGAGAGGCTCCTTCTCTGCCCCTCCCACCAGGGTTTCCTGCACCCTCCTCCCTTCTCTGCTGAAACAAAGCTGGTTCTGCCTCATTTGATCAACCTGTAAGTCCCCAAATTCACTATCATAAATGACTAAGGAGAAATGTACAGAATAACATAACTATTTTGACATATCAGAGTTTTTTTTTAACTAAAATGAAATAGAGCTGAGAAAAATATCAAGTAATGAAGAATTATGGAAGGATTTTAATCCACATATATGTTCACAATGCTGTGGATCAAATACAGATGCTTCATGCTAGCCAAGCTCTCTACACCTGAGCTACATTCCCAGCTCTTGATCCTGATCTAATTACTTGGAGGCACATGGCAAATGGGTCAGTGTCACGAGCAGATGAATTTACAAAGCCCAAGTAACCCTATGGATGCTTTACTGCCTCCCCAGCAGTTTCTCTTTGGAACATACGGGCCTCCTACCTGTATTCTTTCCTATTTTATTCCTGTGGGATGCACTTGCTTAAACCACGGGCAGGTGATCTTCCTCTAGACTTGAAGCATGATATTCTTAACTCTTTCTTGAGAAACATTGTGGTCTCTCTCATTTACGGTCTCTTTTTCTAGATGTGCTCTTGGCATAATCTACAATGTCCTCAAAGTTTCTGTTATCTCTAAAGTATCCCCTAACAGAAATTCTAGCTAGTCAGCATTTTGCACAAAATCCCTCTGCTACCACATCTCTGGCTTTTTGTTTCGTAGGGGAAATGATGTACAGAATGCGCCAGTGAACTACCATACAGGTAGGGATCTCTTCTCGTTTCTGTTCCTTTGACTCGCATGCCTTTCTGTGTCCATAAACTATCACATCCTGGCTGCACGAGAGGTGTGGTTATTCTTGAGTAAGTCTCCAGGGTCCTTGCTACAACAATAAACTCATTTCAGTGCCCTTAGAATCCTATTCTAATCATCAGCACTGCAGTATTCTTAAGCCATGTTAACTCGAGTTTAAAAAGTGAATAGAAAGTTTCTTCACAGCAAAAGATTTGACAGAATAAATAGACAAATTACAGAATAGGAGAAAATATTTACATTCAAAACAGGTAAGTCACCATAAGGAGATAACAAAACTTTAATGCCATTAAAAATGTGGAGAGTTTGCCAGAAATTTTTTTAATATAACCTCAAAATCATAGGCAAAAAAGTTAAACTAGACAGATGAGAGCATACCAAACTGAAAAGCACAGGATCAGTAAGAAAAGAAATTAGCAGTGAAGAGAGAGTCTCTAGACAGAGAGGGAATTTATAAAACATAACTTTGATGAAGGGTTACCAGCTAAAGCGTTGCCCATGACCACGACTCAATGGGGAGAAAATAGATAAGTCAACTCAGAAACGTGCAGTGGACGAGAATAGACATTTCTCAAAGGACCGGATGGTAAATACATGAAACTGCCCAGGGTCACTAATCATCCGGGAAATGAAAGTCCAGTCACCAAGCAAGGTCTCCTCACACCCATAAGTAAGGCTATTAGCAAATGTAAAGGAAAAGCAGTCAGGGTTGGGACGGTGGAGAAAGAGCACCCTTGCACAGTGCTGGTGGGGTTGGAAATTGGTGTAGTTTCAGTGGAAAGCAGCATGGAGCATTCTCAAGGGTTAAAAAAAGACTATCACACTATTCCTACGTCCAGTTATTTGTCCAAAAGAATTTGAATCAGGATTGCAAAACAGTATCTGCCCTCTCGTGTTGATTGAAGCATAATTTATCAAAACATATTAAAGATTATATCTCTATGTATCCTCTGCCCATCATCCATTTATTATATTTTTTTCTGAAGAAAATTAAATCAGCATCTTATAAACGTATCTGCAGTCTCACGCTCCTTGTAGCCTTATTTGCAAGATACAGAAACAACTCACATGTTCACAGCAGATGACTGGTTAAAGCTTTGTGGAGTACATGCGTGAGGAAGTATTACTCAGCTTCATAAATGTAGGAGATGCTGTTGTTTGTAACAACATAGATGAACCTGGAAAACATTTTACAAATAACCAATTGCACCAACACTGTCTCCATTGATTTATTTCCACATCTGTCATGTCTTAATTGTCCATGTACAGGACAGTCTGTGTCATGTGTCTCGACTCAGTCTCCCCCAACCTCCCGGGCTGTGTTTGTGTATTTATGGCAGTGTCAGACTGCCCTGTACCCTGTAGCTTTACACTAAATCTCATGATGTGCACATCTAGTACTTTCGGGTAGCATCTTAGTCTCTGCTGCCCCCTTGGAAAAGGTACAACAAATGAAAAATTAAGACTACTTTCAGTGAAGCAATTATGACAATTAAAAGATGATGAATGTAAGAAAGTAAAACTAAACTTAATCATGCATTAGAACAATTTCTTAACCAAGAGGATAAAAAACCCCAAAGTATAAAGGACAAAATCTGAAAATTTGAGTATACAAAAATTTAAAAGCTTTATATAATGAAACCATTGTAAATAAAAACTAAACAGGATTTAATATCTTTACCAAATTTCATGGAGAAGCTAATACATCAGGTTTTCATATAACATCTCAATAAATGATGGTCAAATAAAGAAAAACTAATGAAAGCTATGCATTTGGGAAAGCTCAAACGGTCAGGTCCAAAGGCACATGATGAAGATTTGCAGTGCACAATGTTCTTTCATCTCCTTCAGTAGGTGCGTTTACATAGCCGATCTTAATTCTTTTTATTCCTCCATCCCTAGATCCCCTCAGCATTTGAGAAAACAGTTACTTCTGTTTTTCATTGTCTCTTTTGTTTTTTTAAATTACATATACTTTGGTTAAGAGAAACTATGCAATAATTAAGCTTATGTTCTGGATTTCTCTCATTTAACATTACGGTCACAAGGTGCATCCATTTTCCCACGAGTGACTCAGATTTACCTCTTTAGAGCAGCGCAGTGCCCCTTTGTGCACGAATGCCACCTGTTCTCTGTGCAGTCACCTCTTGATGGACACAGGAAGCCTCTTCCAGACCCAGGCGTCCCATGATAAACGTGAGCACTCACAGATCTCTGTAATATGAACTCTTTAACTTCTTTGAGAAGACAGCTAAAAGGGAAGAGCTGGGTTGAAGAGAATTTCTAGTTTTCGATTTTTCAGGGATCACCATACTGATTTCCAAAGCGGTTGGACCAGTTTACAGTCCCACCAACAATGTACAGGGATGGCTTTGTCCCCTGTAGTTTTCCAGCATTTGTTATCATTTGATCTTTTTTTTATTTTAACCATTTTTTTGGAGTAAGATGGGTCCCATTCTCTAAAGCCACATATGTTGAATACCTTTTTGTATAGTTGTTGACCATCTGTATTAATTCTTCTGAGAAATGTCTGTTCGTTTCAGTGACCAATTTCTGATTGGGTTATTTATTGTCAGGGATCTGATTTTTTTGAGTGCTTTGTAAATTCTAGGTGTTCATCCTCTGTCAATCCATTTCTGTAGAAGTAGCGAACAAACAGGTGCCCGGCAGGAGCTCAGTGACCCAAACTCAGATATTTACTGGAGAAACTCGTATAATATTCCTGAGTTACATTAGCATCTGTTTTCTGTTGGTGAGGAAGTAAAGGTTCCCATGGAATTCTTACAAACCCTTTTATAAGCAAACACATGTGAGTGTCAGTGGATTCACATAGTATGAAGCCTCCTAC
Source organism: Cuniculus paca (assembly GCA_004365215.1). Lineage (NCBI taxonomy): Eukaryota > Metazoa > Chordata > Mammalia > Rodentia > Cuniculidae > Cuniculus > Cuniculus paca. The sequence goes on from RJWT010004912.1 coordinate 11,841, forward strand.
CGCAGTGAATTTTAAAATAGCAACAATGAAAGGGGAACGGACTGCAACACTGCCAGTTCTCTTTCAAATTCACAGAATCCAGCGCTAGCTCACCTTGGAGATGGATTCTCGAAGAACCAACATGGAAGCAACCCTAGTGTTCACAGACACGTGAAGGTGTGCAAGACACTGTGCACAGAGACCTCTGAAGAGGAGAGAATCAGGACGCGGTGTGTACATGCACCACTCCCCACAGGGAGTGTAATCATTAGGTACTGCACACGCCTCCCAAGAAAAATAAATTAATAAGTAAATAAATCTGTGTCTTAAAAAAGTTTACCCTGATTAAAAACGTAATTTATGAAAGTCTGACATAATTTACATCATGGATGGACTCAGATATATAATACTTCGAGAAACAAGCCATCACAAACAGACAAATACCATATGATTCCATTTATAAGAGGTACTGAAACAAGTCAAATTCACAGAGACAGGAAACACAATGGTAGTTGTTCAGGTCGGGAGCAGGGAAGGGGAGAGTTCACTGCTTCGTGGGTGAGGAGTTTCAGTTTTCGAAGGTAAAAGTGTTATGGAGATGATGGCAGTGAATGTACTTAATACTCTGGAGTGTGTACGGAAAGCTGGTGAGGGTGGTGAATCTTAGGTTATGTGTTCCCTACCACGATAAAACATGGAGAAAAGCATGATTAACTACTTAACTGAAGAGGAAAACATGTCCCAGAGTTGCAGGTCCTCACCTGCAGGACACATTTGGCACCCTAGAGGGACAGATTGGAGGGAGGAAAGCTGAGAGCTGCTCACCTCACAGCGGCCAGGAGCAGAGAGAAGGGAGGAGCCAGGCAGGACGATGAAGGCTTCCAGGGTGAGGCACAGTGAGGCCTCTTCTGACAGTGCCCCCCAGTGGTGAGTCAGCTATGACCCATCACTTTCCAGACACAGCAGGTTTTGGGGGTCCTGCGCATCCAGCCCATAACGTGGGAGTGGGAGCAACGGCTCTCTGATCTCACAGCCTGCTCTGTGACCAGTTCGCTGTGGAGTGAGTGTGAACTACTTTTATCAGCATCCTCTGAGTGCGCTGAGTCTGCCCTCCCAACCCCAGGGACAATCGGGTGCGTGCGGAGAGAATGGGTCATCGGAAAGGAGCACACTGGGCTGGGCTGAGGCCGGGGCACCTGCTTTCTCCTGGACACTCCTGTCTGGTCACTTGTTTCCATTTCTCCATTTTTTGCCTTTGAGAATATGGGTATCAGGGGAGAACAGGGACTGGGTCATAGCACTTCTCAAATGACAGATATGGGTGAAATTCATCTTGCAGAGAACATTTGTAAGTCACAGGATTACACAGAAAATGTCAGAATCCTGCTGGAATCACCAGGGGTCAGGTTTACTTCCTGTGAAGATATAAACCATAACTTACAGAATGACACATCAACTGCTGGTCACACAGGACGGGGTGTAAGGCTCCAGCCAGGACTGACACCCCCAGCCTCCAGCCTGCCTGCCAGCAGAGGCACTGCTCTCTGAGAGGATCTCAGCTCAGTGCCCAAGCTATCATCAGCAAGCACAGCATGCCATAAAGGAGACAAGAGAGGAAGAGGAATTGTGCAGGTCCCGGGGACATCTGGTGACACCTGGAGACACCCGAGAATTTACACTGACACTTCAAGGACTTTTCCCACTGAGGCGCAAGACAGCCAGAGAACTTGGGCCATAGATGTTTATTTAAAGCTTCCCCCTTATGTCCCCTTCCTTCTTCCCATCCCCATGAAAGGGACACACTTCTCTCTGTTCCCTGCAGGGGGTCATATGGCTCTCTGCCTGCCTGCACCCAGGGGCAATAAATTCCACAGGATGTGATGCTGCCTTTACACAAGCCTGCTGGTCTCTGCTGGTCCCTCTCCCTCCCCTGACACATTACACAGGGTAGACTTCCTAGTTCTGCATTTGGTAAGTTGGGCGGGGGGCGCTGTGGAAGATGATTTTCAGCGATCAGGGAGACTTTCCTATGAACTGGGCTAACACTAAAGATAATGTGAATAGATCCTTTCAGGCATCACTGAGGATTAGGGGATGAGAATAGACAGTTTACAAATTTCACAGAAAACAGACTTAGACTGCATTCCTCATAACCAATTAGTTAAAACTGCAAGAACAAACTCATGAATGGATTGAGTTTATAAGCACAATGGAGAATTGGGGTTCCCATTCTACTTGCTACCATAAAGATTGACCCAGTCACTGTCCTTGATCTTCATACTAAAAGACTTACCATTTGTAAGAAGCAGAAGTGGAAATGGATGTTAACCCGCTCTCCTTTCCACCATTTTTGGGCAAATAGAATGGTTCCTCTATTTGCTTGGCCATCGAGTGTTAATTTCCCTTTTCTTTACCGTCACTAAATTGTCAGTAAGGTAGAATATTTAACTGAACAGCAGCACTCACATGTCCATGTGTGTATTGCTTTGCATCCACGTACATAGCAGGTAGTCTGGCCACAGGGAGTGGCTGGTAGTCAGTGATCTGAGGACTGACCTGCGCCTGGACAAGTGATGAGACACACAGGACGCAGGACTGCAGGACTCCCACAGTAGTGACGTCCACGAGCTCCAGTCCCTTCTATGACAGACACATTTCAAATTTCTGAAAAGATTTCTTTAAAAAGATGAGACAGTCTCCTAACTGCTAGGAATAGAAATTATTAATAAGAAAATTCATGTAATTGGCTCACAGAACACTGAACACAATGGTATGGTGATCCTTTGAAAAGGAACTGAGAATTAAATTGTCACGTTGTATCCACTGCACTCTGTCCTCCTCCACCCAAGTGGGGATGTAGTGGTATCCATGGGTCTAATCCATGGAGGCTGGCAACCCCTCTAGAGTGTCCTCCTGCCTCAGTCACTACACCTCTTCCACTTGAGGTTTTCTTTTCTCTAATGAAGATTTACACTTCAAAATCCCTTCATGTTCTGCTGTCCTGTCTCCGGATTTTGGATTTGTACTCTTCCTGAGGAGTCTTCCTTTGACAAATTCCATTATCAAACCTAAATCTGTCCACTCCCACAGGAACTACTGCAATGACCCCAGCAATTCTTGTTGTTTTCTCCAAATACCCGTGAGGCTGTAATGCAAATTTTATCATGTTTGGAGTACCTTTTGATAATTAACCATTTCTCTTAGCACCAAAGCCAAAATTGCTATGGGGCTTTAAACACCCTGTGAGAGCTGGGTGACCTAGTTCCTGCCTGCTCTCTCACTCTGCTCCTGAACCCATCCTTGGACTCCTTCTCCTGTCACTCATGTGATGCTCCCTGCCAGTCCCTCGCTGTGTGTGCACAATGCAACAGGAACAGACAGCTCTTCCAGCCCTCGGTGCTGACTCAGACCTTGCCGCTCCAAGTTCACGAACCCACTCAGACCTCACTGCTTCCCAGAGGCCGTCCTATGCGGACATACATCAAGCACTTCTGCGTCACTCCTCGTGGGTTTCCCTTCCATTCTAGCCCTGGGGCTCCATTAAGACAACTACTTCTTAGTCCTTTCTATTCCATTTCATCTGCGCACAGTCAGGCTGCAGATGGAAATGGAGGTCTGGAGTTCACGGCTGGGACGATGGGCAGCACAGGCAGAGGTCTCCTACAGGGCAGCTGAGGTACAGAGAACAGGACCGGGACGTGAGCAGACTCCCAGGCTTACAGCAGCGCAGATCACCTCAGAGCTTCATTTCCTTTTCTCTCCCTTCCCTTCCTTCCTCCCTTGCTCTCTCCCTAAGATCTTCCTGCTTCTTTTCTCATTTCTTCCTTTTCATTATTTCTCACACTGTTTCTTAGAATTTCATTTTTAAAAGCATCAATAATAGTCTAACTTACTAAGAGAGAAGTTTGGTGCTTCAACGACCCTCTGTTTCTTGTTATTAATAAGAGATAATCCAGGGCAAACCCGTTTCAAATATCCGTTTTTCCTTTTGGCAGTCATTGTTTTGCACAGCTGTTTAATATGCAGCGGTGTCATCCACCAGGTTTTAGGTCTACAGGGCCAGCCTCTTCACAGCACGTAAAAGTGCAGAACTTTGTATATGTACAGGTGTAATGGCTATAAACGTGAGAGAAGGAACTTTGCTGTAGCAACTAAAGGTAGTGTGTACCTAGACACCATGCAATAGAACTGAACGGTGAGATTTCCATCAAAAGAAAAGCAAAAGTGTGTAAGGACAAAATTGGCCGCAGAAGAACAGTTTATTCTCTGAGTAGCTGCAGGCAGGGAACCCTCAGGAAGCTGTTTCATTGACTCTTGCAGAATCCAGAGCATCAGCGATACTCAGTGAAGACGCTCCGATCTCCCTTGCGCTTCCTGAGGACCATGCCTGACTGGTGAGGAAACCCCCGCTCTCTTCCACAGATGCCACACTGCCTTCTCATGACTCTCCTAACGGCCTGCTTGAAGTCTCTGTTTCTCAAGCTGTAGATGAAGGGGTTCAGCAGCGGAGTGACCACGGTGTAGAACACAGAGGTGATCTTGTTGACTTCCGGTGACAGTTGTACACCGGGACGCACGTACATGGAGATCATGGTCCCGTAGTAGATGGAGACAACCGCCAGGTGGGAGCCGCAGGTAGAAAAAGCCTTCCGGCGGCCCGACGTGGACGGGATCCTCAGCACAGAAGACACGATGAAGACGTAGGACACAACAGTCAGGGAAAAGCACATGCACAGCACCGCAATGGAGAGGAGGAAGATAAGCAGCTCCGCGGTGCGGACGCTGGAGCAGGAGAGCTGCATCAGCGGGGGGAGGTCGCAGAAGAAGTGGTCGATACGGTTGGGCCCACAGAAGTCCAGCCTGCAGATCATCAGGGAAGGCAGGAAGCCCGTGCCCAGCCCGGTGAGCCAGCAGAGAGCCACCAGCTTGGCGCAGACCTCCATGTGCATGAGGGAGCCGTAGCGCAGTGGGCTGCAGATGGCCAGGCAGCGGTCATAGGCCATCGCGGCCAGCAGGAAGCACTCTGTGGCCCCGAAGAACACGAAGAAGTAGAGCTGCGCCACGCAGGCAGAGAAGGTGATGGCGTGGACCCGGGAGGCCAGGTCGGCCAGCAGGCGGGGCACGATGGTGGAGGTGTAGAGGACCTCCAGGGAGGACAGTGACTGGAGGAACGCATACATGGGCGAGTGCAGGCGCGGGTCCCGGCTCACCACGGTGACGATGACCAGGTTCCCGGCCACGGTGAGGAGGTAGACGCACAGGAAGACGGCGAAGAGCAGGCCTCACCACTGCAGCAGGCCCTGAAACCCCAAGAGCTGGAACTCGGCCACAGAGGACGCGTTCTGGGGTCGCATTGCCTGCGGGGGCAGAAAACACTTTTGGAAAGCAGGTATGCAAGGCTTAACCCATTTGTAAGTACTGATGTTTGAAGTAAAGAGATTTTCAAAACTAGTCTAGGCCTGTGTGTACAGGTGATTAGAAGAATAAGGGCACAGCTCACCTGGCTTTAACAGGACCGCATTGTGAAATGTCACGCTGCAAGCGAGACTGGGGCTGAGGAAGGGGCAGTAAATTCCCTTCCTGGGGTTCTTTAAATACTGACCTCTGCAGCCCAAAGACCGGGGCCAGGGCAGGGCAGGGGCCAGCGGTGGAGCACTGCCCTACCGAGTTCCTTCCGCAGAACCGACTAGGAAAAGATGCACAGCAGAGGGGCTCTGGTCGGATCACAACACGCAAAACAAACAAACCCAACTCGGAGACTGTCCCTGGGGACGAATATGTTAATAAGATTGGGAATCACGATGCTCACAATGTGCACGCATCAGAATAAGCTGCACATCTGTTGTGGTTACCTTTCTTCGTTGCTGAGACAAACACCTGACACCCAAAATTAGGGAAGAAAAGGTTTATTTAGCTTACAGTTTCTGGCGATTTCAGTCCATAATCAGCTGACTCCAAGGCAGGGTGGCATGGCACTAGGGCAACACTTCAAGGCAGCAGCCAGAGCAAAAGAGCAAAAGGCAATCCTCTACCCTCAAATTGTACACAGGCCACCCCCCCCACTTCAGGGTGGGTAGAACACTCACAAAATGTCCTTGCCCTCCTTTTGCACAGGATGAGGATATTTACAAAGTAAGAGCCGTGGCTCCCAGCTGAGTCTCTCAGTTAAACTTCTAAACTGCTCAAGTTGACACACTGTATTAACCATAAGAACACCCTAAACACACGCAGGGCTTATTTCTCACTGTCTATCAGTAAACAGGGAAACAGGAACAAGAACGGCAGAGCTGTATGAAAACCGCGGGCAGACGGGAGCGGCGGCCTCGGCCTCTCGGCTCAGCTTGTCCACGAGGAGGCGCAGCGCGGTCCCCACGCTCGGGAGGAGGCGCCCCGGGACACCGCGACCTCCGCCGCTGCACACCGGGACCCGAGGCCTCCCACGCTGCTTCCTCCCGCGCAGCTTGGCGGGGACACCGCGCGCGACCCGGGGGCAGAGGAGCGGCGGGCGCTGCGCGGAGTCACAGCTGGAGCCCCGGGCAGCGGGTCCCGCCTCCCCGCCGGGGTCCCCGCCTCCCGCCGGCCCCTCCGCAGTGCTCACAGCGGCCCTGGCTCTGTGCCTGGGGAGGCCTGCGCGGTCACGGAGACCCTACCGGCCTGGGCGCTGCACACGGACACACGTGCACACAGGCGCACGCACGTACGCAAGGGGGCAGCCGCGCTGCGCCCCACCCCCACCCTGGGAGTCTCCCTCCTCTGCGTGGGCTGGCGGGGTCCCTGCGCTGCACCCTGCGCGCGGAGGCTGTGACAGCCTGCACCCTGGCCCGCCGCCCCTCCCCGCACCGCCGCTTCCTTCCTTCCCTTTTCCTCCCGCGCCCGCCGTCCTGCCCCGCACCCTCCGCCTGTGACCTCGCAGGGGCCCGGCCCAGGCTCCTCCCAGGCTCTGCTCCTCAGAAGCGGAAGCACGGGGCGGATCCCCTAAGACCTAAGAGCTCCCCGAGACTGGTTCTTGGTAGCACAGCCCGGCGACCCTGAGGTTGTCCACGCGCCGGTGACCAGCCGTCCGGCTACTCCGCCTTCATTTTAATCACTGCTGCACGCTGTGTTTGTCTCCGCTGCTGGGCGGACCCGGGGCGCACCCTCTTCACTTGAGGGTGTGGGGTTCCTGCCCGGGAGGTCTCCTAGCACCTGCACCTTCCCTGGCAGAGGCCCAGTGGTGGGTGCCTCACCTAGACTGAACCTGAGGGAGCCTGATGTCTCAGAGAGAGCTTAGGAAAGGGCCCCAGCAAGGCTGAGGTCTCGGTGGTCTCCCGGGCCCTGCTGCTCTCTCCCCTGCCTCTCCAGCCTCTTCCTCTGCCCTCCTCCTCCTCTGCATGCAGCACAGTGCTCCCCTCGGAGTCTGCCCGCCGCCCAGGACCTGCCTTCCCGCCACTCCAGGGCTCCTTTCCGAGGGACGCTGGCCCTGCAGCCCTGGGCTGGTTCGTCCTGCACATCCGGGCCTTCCAGGCAGCGCCTCCTCCAGGACACGTGGACGGGCAGCTCCACCGCGGTCCCTGCAGCCCGGACACAGGCGAGGGCGGAGCACGCTGTGTGCCTTGGCTCCCAGGCCGAGGACGGCAAGGGGTGTGAAGAGCTCGTGAGCCCTAGCTGGGCTCCCCAGTTCTCTTGGTGAATCGACACCATCCCGGACACGTTCTTTCTTGCCTTGACTTTCTCTCGTTTTTGTAATTATGTGGCCTGGGACTCAACTCAGGATGACAACGAATGCGCTTCAGTTGCGCTGTGACTCAAGGACCCTGCGTTACTTTTCTGCCTTTACGGTTTTATAA
>RJWT010004912.1:19745-32225 GCA_004365215.1 Cuniculus paca
GCAGCCCCCCGCGTCCCTGCCGAGCTTCTGCACAAACCCAGCCGCCCTGGCTGCGGCATCCAGAGAGCCGCGGAGCAGCGGGGCCTCCGGGCTGCGCCAACGCTGGGGGCCCTCTGGCCCGGTGGAGCGGATTCTCCCCTTAGTAACCCTAGTCTCCTGGGCCCTGGGCCCCGGAGAACGCTGCTTCCCAGCTCCCCTTCAGCCCGGCCCTGCAGCAAGGACGAGGACTGAGTTTTCTGCCGCCCGCCGGACTCTGCGCTCCGCGGCGTGCACGTGGCAAAGCGCTCCGACGCAGTTCTTGCGTCCCTTGGGGAATGGACTTCTCTTACTGAGCTTAGGGTCGGTCGCGGTAATGGAGAATGAGAACTGAGTCAGAGGGATTCTCTTTCAGCCCAGCACCAGGCAACGAGCGAGCGAGGGGACCGATCTCCCGCGTGCACGGCTGCGCTGTGCAGAACGGCGGCTCAGCGCCGCGCCTGGGTCACGGAGGCGGCTGGGTTCACGCGCACGCGCAAAACACTCCTCTAACTGCATCAGAGAAACCCACGTCACGGCGCCTGCTAGTGCAGGTCCTCGGTTTAGTTAAAAGTAAGCGGTCACTGAATCGGCCTGGGAGGCTATATTAGAGTGTTAGAAGAAGAGTGGAGGAAATTCTGTGCAACGCGTTTTTCATACAGGAAAATTTTTTTAAAATTCTAAATTTAGGAAAGTAGTAACAATAATGTATTAATATTTCTAGTTAAAACAAATTTACATTTTTAGTGTAAAACTAAATAATTTAAATTTTATTTTTTATTATACATACATATTACACAAATTAATGGGTTTAACTATGACATTTCCATGCATACACGCATCGTACTTGGATCACATCTCTTCTACCTTTTCTTTTAGCTTTTTATCAGTACGTGCTTGTGACATGCAGTAACTACATCCGTCTTGGGGATGCACGCATCACATCTGAGTTATTTTTACTGCCCTTCTCATCTCTTTTCTCCAGTGCCTGTCACATCTCCACAGAGTCCAGAGTCTGCCTATCTATTACTTAGTATGTCTCTTTCACTTTGCTATTTACCTTATTTATATTTTGCCTCATATTCAGGAAATCATGCAATATTTAAGCTTCAGTGTCTGACTGATTTCATTTAGTATTGTGGTCTCAAGACGCATCCATTTTCCTACACATGAGTCAGTTACCATTTTGTGGCAGAGTAGTACTCCACTTTGTAAATACATTTTCCTTGTCCATTCATCTGTTGAGGACACATCGGCTGCTTCCGTAATTTAGCTTCTGTGAATGGTGCTGCTGTAAACATGGGCATGCGTGGTTCACTGTGGGCTGAGGATTTGTGCTCTTTGCAGAAGATAGCCAGAAAGCAAATAGCTGGCTTGAAGGCGCTTTCTAGCTTTACATTTACCGAGGAACCCGCACCCTGCTCTCCCTGGCAGTCGTGCTGGCTGGCGTCCCACCAGCGGTGTCCCTGCCGACCTTTCCCTCCTCCCCACGCCCTTCCTGTCCTCTCCTCCACTGAAGGAGCATATTAAAAGCCTGAATGTCTCTCTTCCCTCTCTCCCTTCCTCTTAGCTAATAGCCGCACATCTACCAAAAGAAAATAATTAAGGTTCAAATAAATAATTAACAAAAACAGAAACCTGTACTGTTTTGGTTTTTAATCATCCTCCGTTCAGCAAATACGCCTGGAGCACGTGCTGTGTGCTGGGTCTCTTCCTCCCGAAGCCTTGGCTTCCCCGAGCGGGAGTTCCTGAGAGTGCATCACGACTCTGATCCACCCCAGGAAACGCTCCAGCAGTCCCACTTGCGGTACGTTTAATTCACAGATCGAGAATCTTGCTATCAGCTCCTCTTTGAAACATTACTAACTTATGGTGCTTGTAATTAATTGAATATTAATTAAGAGTTGTACAACTGGGTTAAAAATAAATATCTATTAGGTATATTTCAATAAATCAGCACATTTATTGATATATGCAAATATTCAAATTTTATCTTGGAATAATACCTCAAAATTGTTCTACATTTCTCAGTAAAATTTTAAAAATTTCCTTCACCTTTTTTGTTCTTTTGGTACCAAGAATTGATCTCAGGACCTCATGCTTACCAGGCAGGTGCTGTGCCACTGAGCTACACTCCCAGCCCTTCCCTCACATTTTTATGATTGATTAATTAATTAATCAATGTATTTAGAAACTTTAGATTGAATAATTATCCACATGATGTGATAGGAACAGCCTCATTTAGTGGCAACTGTAAAGGAGATTAATGTCACTAAAAATTGTTGAAACTTAAGAGTAGTGCACATATTATCATAGTAAAATTATAGCAGTTTAATAAAAACAAACTGTATTAACACAAAATAACTATGCCGTGATTGTAATAGCACAGCTGATGCTTTCTGAGCCTTAGCTGTGTGCATGGTACTGAAGGCTTGACGTGTGACCTGCCTGACCTTCAGGACAGGCCTTCGGTTGAGGGTCAGTTTTGGGAGACAAAGCCGGGGTGCAGAGAGCACAGCAGGGTGGGTGTCTACAGTCCCTGGAGGCCTCTGTGGAAGTCCCTGGTCCCCAGCCCTTGCTGAAAGCCGGAAGAATGGGCACAGTGGAAGTTGGTCACGGGGCTGTGCCTGGGAGGGGACTTTGGGACCCTGCCTCGCTCATTCCCTGTGTGCTTCCCAGGGACCAGGAGTGGAGCAGGCCTCCTTCACCATGCGCTCCCACTGTGATGTCTGGTGCGGCTCAGGCCCAAAGCAACAGAGCCACAGGGCCATGGACTGAATCCTCTGACACTCTGAGCCAGGTCTATCCCTCATCTGTGTTGAGACAGTAATGCTGTCTACCACTAGCACAAAAGGTGATCGCTCCAGGCCATGCAACTGGAGACATCCGAGGACCTGGACAGAGGCCCTGTTTGTAAATAGCTCTGTTCTGCTTCTCAGCCTGCAGGGACTGAGAGAACAGCACTGCTTCACCCAACACACCTGTTCCTAGGATCACGGAGGCGCAGCAATTGTGTGCTCCCATCAGGAAAACCTCACCCTGCGAGGACCTGGGCCGCACTGACGTCAGCTGCAGGCTCAGCATCCTGACCTCACATTTGAGTTCTGTGCTTGTGATGTCCTAGATCATCGGTTTGTAGTAAATGGTGCAGGTGTGAGCTTTAGTACCATGCTGAGTCAAAAAAAAATAGAGGGATTTCATCTGATCTACAGGAAAAAAGAGAAGATAAACACGGATATAAAATAGGAATTAGAGTATTTTACAAGACTAATTAAAATTTCTTTTCCCATAAAATTACATATACTATTAACATTTGGGTGGTTAGGAATATATTATTTGAGCTCAATAAAAGAAAGCATGTTCTAAAATTCAGGTTGGATGTTTTTGGAAAGAGAATAGTTTATCATGCAAAGGAATAGTGACTGGACAGGTAAGGTTACTATCCAGGGGTTTTCTGAAATTTAGTCTATGATTTCACAGAGCAAAGTTATTTGAAATTACTTGGGGCACAGGTTGTCAGTAAAATCACCCGATTTTGCCAGTCCACATATTTCCTCTGCACAGGGAAAACAGAAGAGAATGTTCCAAAGACACTGACCGAGGCTTAACTTCCAGAAAGCCACTGCCTCACTCAGAGCGTTCACACCAGTGCTATGTACGGTGAGACTTGAGGTAGGGTGGCTACAATTACAATTCCTAGAAATCTAAGCCCAGAAATCAAAACTTTTAACAAAATTGTCTTCACACATACTTATTTTAAGCTCACAAACAAAGGGGTAACCCTAACCCCAGATCTCATTTCTTGCTGTGCTTTCCCGGTATTTACATAGTGCTCCTATGAATAATGCTTTCCAGCAGAGTGCCGGCAGGACTTGTACTTTATCAAATGCATTCATGTCCTGGGACAAACTAGGGCAAGGTGGCTGTGCTTTAGAAACATTCTCTGGAATCAAGCCACTGAATAAAGGTGGTATATTAATCAAAATAACCACAGAAGATAGATATCCCATTCAGAAATCATTGATTATTGTTTTCAAGGTGACCACACTTGAAATTAGTAGATACTGTTATGTCTTTAAACCACCTAGGATATAATTAGAGAGAAAACCTCACATCTGAATATCCCCATGTTGAAGACACAATGGAGAACAAAAGTGCAGAACAATTAGCTTTGTGATACCTGAGAGAGTGTGTCCCTAAGGGCTCTCGCTTCCTTCTCTTTCCCTCAGGGCATTATGGGATTGGGAAGCCAGGGATCTGAATGAGCAGGTCTTGGGTGGATGTCAGAACCCACGCATCCCAGGCACAGTGCCCCACACAATCCTAACAGAAAGACCCAGGTCATCATGGAGGCGCTGGGCAGACAGGCTTGCATAGCACACGGGGTCAGTGCAGGCCGTCAGAGCACAGGTGGTTGGAGGTGTGTTTGTTTCAGCTTCGAAGTCGTGTTCCTTTGCCATGCTCAGTGCTCGCGGGACAGTCATAGCCACTGCGGTGCTGGAGGAATCAGGATGCGGGGGTTGCTGAAGGAAATTAATAAACGTCAGTTATACAAATATTAGTCTCTGATCGGGCGGGGTCATTCAGCAGGTAGTAAGAGACAAACGAGGAGTCGCATCCCTGTATGGAAGTTGAAAACCTGCATATGTAGAAAACACCCCTGCACATCTTTCCTGCACATTTTGCATAGAACAGAGGTGGTGCTGTACACAGAGCGCAGTCCTATTACACTCAACGCGCTGGAAAACTCGGTGGAGCAGAGAGAGCCCTGCATCTGTTTACAAACAGTACAACGTGACCTAGGTAACCCAGGAGGTCTGAGCTTCCGCTGAAGTTGGCAATAAAATCATACAGCTTTGGGATCCCATCTATCCTCTTTCCAGCCACGCAGGAGGACTGATAACCACTGGAAAAAGTAGCACAGACGTTATCCAGATTCCACATTCTGTGAATGACAATGAGAATACAACACCCAGGAACATACGGGACACGATGAAAGCAGTCTTAAGAGGATAATTATAAATTTTCCTATGTCAGGAAAACTGAGCAAGTGCATATAAACAACTAAATGATGAACCTCAAACTTCTAGAAAAAGAAGAGAAGGCTAAGCCAAAAGTTGGTGCAAGAAATTATAAAGATCAGAGCAGAAATTAACATACTGAAGACTAAAAAAATATACAAAAAATCAATGAATCGAAGAGTTGATTCTTTGAAAGATTAAATAAAATTGACAAACCCTTAGCCAACTTTAAAAAACAAGAAAACATGCAATTAAGAATCAAAAGGGTGAAATCACAACAGACCATTTAGAAATGTAGAAGATCATTTATACCCACTTTAAAAATTTATATTGTAACAAGGTGCAAAATACAGAAGAAATGGACACATTCCTAGGTACATACGAATTACCAATGCTGAATCAAGAAGATATAAAAATCCTAATTAAACCAATATCAATCAATGAAGTCAAAGATGTCATTAAAAACCTATCAAAAAAGAAAAGTCCCGGCCTGACGGATTCACTGCTGAATTCTACAAAAACTTTAGAGAAGACCTAACACCACTACTTGCCAAACTCTTTAAAGAAGTTGAAAGGGAAGTTATAGTCCCAAATTCATTCTTGGAAGAAAGCATTACCCTGATACCAAAATGTGAGAAGGACTCAACTTAGGGAATTACAAGACAATTACCCTAATGAACACAGATGCAAAAATCCTCAGTAAGATACTGGCAAACAGAATGTGGCAAATCACAAAGAAGACTATACACAATGATCAAGTGCAGTTCATGCCAGGAATGCAGGGATATTTCAACAAACATAAATCAATAAATGTAATACATCATATTAACAAAGCCAAAGACAAAATCATGTGATCAATTCAATAGATGCAGAAAAAACTTTTTTGACAAAGTCCAGCATCCATTCATGATAAAAATCCTACAGAAAATCGGAATAGATGGTCTTTATCTCAATCTGATAAAAGCCATCTATGACAAATCAACAGCCAACATCATACTAAATTGAAAAAACTGAAAACCATCTCTCTAAAATCAGGAACAAGACAAGGATGTCCCCTGTCTCCACTCTTACTCAACACAGTCCTAGAAACTTAAGCCAGAGCAATTAGAGAAGTGAAAGAAAAAAAAAATAAAAGTAGGAAAGGAAGAAGTTAAGTTATCACTATTTGCAGATAACATGATACTCTACATAGAAGACCCCAAAAAGTCCACTAAAAATCTAGTAGATTTAATGAGCAAATTCAGTAGCGTAAATTGATAGAAAGTCAACAGTCAAAAAATCAACAGCACCCCTGTACGTGAATAACAAACTCATTGAGAGAGAAATCAAGGAAACAAAACCTTTCACAATAGCATCCAAAAAAAAAAATGAAATGCCCAGGAAACAATCTAATGAGGGATGTAAAGGACCTCTCCATTGAAAACTACAGTAGTCTGTAAAAGGAGATTGAATAGGATATTAGAAAATGGAGTGATATCCCATGCTCTTTGTTAGGAAAAACCAATATAGTGAATATGGCCATAAGTCCGAAACTGTTACTCAGATTCAATGCCATCCCAACCAAAATTGCAAAAGTGTATCTCACAGAATTAGAGAAAAAATCCTAAACTTCATCTGGAACCAGAAGAGACCGAGAATAGCAAAGGCAATCCTGGGCAACAAAGGGAAGACAGGGGGCATAAAAATCCCTGACTTGAAATTGTACTATGAAGCTACTGTGGTAACAACAGTTTGGTACTAGTAGAAAAAAAAGACTTAAAAAAAAAACAAAACAAACAAAAAAAGACCCAAAGATCAATAGAACCGACTGGAAGATGCAGAAACAACTCCAGACTCACTAAGCAAACTTATGTTTCACAAAGATGCCAAATACCTTCAGTGGAAGAAAGGCAGCCTCTTTAATAAATGGTGCTGAAAAAACCAACTTTGCACATGCCAAACATTAAAGCTGGACCCATATCCTTCACAGTTCACTAAACTAAATTTGGAATGGATCAAAGATCTAAATATTAAAGCAGAAATATTAACTCTGTTGGAAGACAGAGTAGGTAAAACTCTTGAAGACACTGATGTAGGCATGGACTTTATGAACAAAACTCCTATTGCACAGGAACTGTCACAAAGAATCAACACCTGGGATCTCATCTTACTGAAAAGCTTTTGCACAGCAAGAGAAACCACCCTCTGAGTTAAGAGACAACCCACAATGTGTGAGAAAATGTTTGACGGCTGTTCCTCAGACAAAGGATTACTATCAAGAACATATAAAGAACTCAAAAAAATCAGTCCTCCAAGATTTCAACACTCAATTAAAAAATGGGCATCTGAGATAAATACACACTTCCCAGATGAAGAAATACAAACAACAAATAAAAATATGAAAAAATGTTCAACATCACTGGTCATTTGAGAGATGCAAATTAAAACAACACTGAGATTTCACCTCACTCCAGAAAGAATGACTATTATCAAGAAATCAACCAATAGCAAATGCTGGAGGGGCTTTGGGGATAAAGGAACCCTTCTCCACTGTTGGTGGGAGCGTAGACTGGTGCAACCACTGTGGAAATCAGTGTGAAGACTCCTCATAAAACTGGGTTTGGAGGTCCCATTTGACCCAGCTATACTCCTTCTGGGTATCTTTCCAGAAGACTTTAAAACATCATACCACACCAATATATGTGCACCTTTGTTTTACATATTTGTTTTATATTAGTAGTACAACTTGTAATGACTAGATCTTGGAGATAACCTAAGTGTTCACTGACTGAGGAATGGATACAAAAGATATGGTCATTGTATAAAATGGAGTACTACTCAGCCATAAAGAAAGATAAAGTTGAAACTTTTGTAGGTAAATGTATGCAACTTGAGACCATATTCATAAGTGAAATAAATCAGACACTCATGTGTAAACATTGTGTTGTCTTACTAGTGTGAGAAGATGAAAAAATACAATGTATGTATATGTACAATATATAATGTATATACCATTGTTACCCACTAATAATTGTGTTTTGAAATTTTTTTCTTTACAATAAAATACACTTTAAAATAAACAATAAATAAACATGTTTGGAAAAAAATGGGGGGATCAGTATTTCCCTACAATTTACACCTTTTAATATACCTCACTTGGCAGTATATACATTAAACTTTTAAATTCTACTGTGGATAAAACTACAACAGCAGAAAGACAACTTAATCAGGTAAAAGAAAAGATGTTAGCTGTCCATACTATCACACATAATAAAATCAAATTAAACAAAACAGAATAAAACCAATAAAAACAAAAACATGAAAGCAAAATTATGAAAATGATACAAGAATTCAAAACATGATCATAGGAAATTAGCAGTCATTACCACTTTCCCTTTTTAGGTATTTCTTCCCCTATCACTTTCATAATATCTCTTGTACTCTTTGGATCCCATTAACTTCTTCAGTTTTTTATGCTAGGGATGGTATGTGCAGCTATTTTGAAGAAAACAAGAGACATTATAGTAGCCATTGTTGATTTCCTGTTGTCTTTTTTAGAAGTTCTGTATCACTTGCATTGTTCTGTTCTGATTTACTTTGTTCTTTGTTGTTTGGTTTAGTCTTATTCTCTTTAAAATAAAATAGAAAAAAGAAAAGAAGTTATGAAAGATCCTTTGGAAAAGTTTTCATACTGAACAATAGAATGGACCCAACTCAGTGCTAATTTGGGGTCAAGGCTATACTTGTGTCTTTTTGGAGACTACTAAATGACTTACGTGAGTAACAGAGCACATTGTCTGCCTGTATTATGCAACCAGATCTGGAGAAAGAGTTGCTTCCACCTCTGAAGAAGCTGATGCTCGGTCGTGTGACAGTGATACCTTGGAGACTGCTCTGCAGCGAATAGACAAGGACGGGGCTAGACCCATCCTAGAACCAACTGAAGGAACTGACCTAAAATGCCCAAGACATGGTAACCAAGAACGAGAATCCAAGGTCTAAGTAAGTGATAGCGTGCTGAAAGTTACATGAAAGAAGTGAACACAAAAGTTGCCAGTATTCTTAAGAAAAAATAAACTATAAAAAATACCTCTTCATTAAGGTAAAAGATTTTGTTCCTTCCAAATTCTTCTTTGGACATCTCTGCTAACTGACCTACAACAAAATTTATAGTGCATTTATAGTTATAAATTCTAAAATTATAAAAAGTTATTATAAGTCAATTGGTTCAAAAATATTTTTTGATTTTGTAAGATGTTTGTCTGTTTATCCCATCTATTGAGTTGTATACTTGTTTGTTTGTGCATTTGGCCAATAAGTTAACAGTTGCCTTTATTTGAGTTCAACAATTTTTTCTTGTTTCCTTTTTTCTTTTGCATTTTCTGATCATTCATTCATAATTTAACTTGGTTTATATATTTCAAAAGCATTCTTCCACTTGGCTTGCTAGCTGGTTAAAATGATAACAAATTTGGTTTTCTTGTAGGTCATCAAAACTGTTAAGATAATTAAACAAAAGTTTCTTAGAGTGGGGATAAATTATTGGACAGGAAAGCAACTGCCTGGAAACATTACCCATTTCTTGTTCATTGATAGGAGGCCTCAGTGATCTCCATAGCCTTATGGGAGATGCCCTAATAAATATGTTTACATTGCTCATTAATCAAAGGATCACATTTTCTAGACAATAAGGTTTTTGATTTAAAAATGCTCTGGTACAAGGGTTTTCATATGAGTATGACAATTGATAGTTATTATTATTTTTTTTGCAGTGTATTGAATGTATTCATGCCTGTGGATGGGGTCTTCCAAAATGTAGACCCTGGCTTGCTTATAGTGATGGATTTCTAGATTCAGACATCCATCTGTAACAAAAATTTATGTGATGTACATCCCACTAAAGGAAAGTAAGTTAGGTGAACATTTCTTACGTATTAGATAGGGACAACTGACTAAAATGGTTATACTATGTCAAAATGGAAATTTAAGTATGTTTCAAAATGTCATTATTGTCATGCCAAATATTATGTATGGTTTTTTATTTGTAATTTTCTGTGTAAAATATGTAACTGTTAACATTCTATAGGGATTCAAATATTAGAACATCCAGGGTTATTAGAAAATAACAATGCAATTTTATGTTCCAAGGTGTTTGGTATTTAAATAAGATAGTAATGTTAAGCTTACTGCCTTCATTAAAATGTACTTCCATTAATCATCTCTTCTGGATGTTCAACAACTAAGGTTTGGAGACCAAAAACTAGAAAGATAGGCTAGCAGAACAGCCAATATTTTGACCGCAGCCCTTTGAGGTCAATAAAGAGCCAGGACATAAGAAAACCTCTGCTGCAACATCCTATAACTTGGTGAGTCCCAGGTCTTTTGACCAAGGAGAGTGTGGGACTGCAAAGGAAAGTGATCAACCATGTGTAGTGTGCCTAAGATGAATTCTCAGGAGAGAAAAACCTCCCAGTGTTTCACAGAGAGCAACATGGTCAAGCAAGGACCATGACTCATCCAGATGGCTGACACAAAGAAGTACTAAGAGGTGCTGTGCGTGGTTTTAAGTTAATTCCTGAGGAGACTTAACTAACCTTGAGAGATACCAAGAGAGTGTTTTTAATTAATACAGGTCTCACCCTAACTTTAACTTGAATACCTTGTAGAAAAGTATAACCACAAAATGTGTAAAACAATGCCATAGTAATATGCTTGCTATAAAAGAAACTCAAATCATTAACACCTTCTGACAATTTCCAGCTACACCAGTAACTGACTGCTGTTAAGGATTAATGGACTATACAGGGTTAAATTGCTGAATGCAGAGACTTAAAATCCTTGGACTGGAAATCTTTAACTTAAATAAGCAAGTTCACTTAGAAAGGATTCAAGAATGAGGTCTTCTACAGAGTCCTCCAAACACAGCTCCTCCAACTTCAACTGACCACTGATCGCTTGCAACTACAAAACAGAAAAGCAGGAGACACGGAGAGCTGCTGAGGCTGGAGGTTGATTGCACGTGCAGGGCTAAAGCCAGGCCAGCCTTGAGAACAGGAGAGCCTAAGTCAAGCCAAGTAAAGGAGCAGTTCCTGCTCTGAGATCACCAGGTGTTCGGGATGCCATACAGAGCTGCAAAACAGAGGTTCTGAAACTGACACCAACCTCCAGATTGTCTAAGTGAGCCTGCTGCGGTAGTTGAGCAAGCTGAGCAGGTCCTTTCCTCCCATCAGGAGACGGGGCTCCACCTAGCCTCAGCTTCCCTCTCTTTTCTATGTTTTCCGATTTTCTCACCATCCTTCCCCCAGGGACATCAAGAGCTGCTCTGCTAAGCTGCAGCGAGGCACTGGGAAGCTGCATTCTCCTGTGCTAGGGGCCTCTTCGTCCACAGGTCTGAGCAGATGTATTTCTCAGTGTTTTCCTTTACATGACGTAGAAGTGATGGAGCAGGCAATGAGCTGGACACGAGTGCAGCGGGGAGATCACTGCAGCCCAGGGGAGGGAAGAAGCCCCGCTGGTATCACAGCCCCAACACTGAGTGTGGGACCCAAGGCCAAGGCATACACAGCGCCGAGGGGCCTCAGGCCTCAGGGTGAGCCCACTGGACCCTGCTTGACCCAATTAGGCCTCAGGTTCTGTTTACTGAGTGTCCATAAGTGCTGGTCACTACGCAGTCCTGAGGGTGCAGCAGTGAGCCGCATAGGAACACACACACACACACACACACACACACACACACACACACACACACAGCGTCCTAATGCAGTGCATGTGTTGCCAGCCCTTCTTCCACTCACTTTGCATTCTCTCTCCTTTTCCTTCGAGTCCATGCATTCACCCTGTGCCAGGACCCCTGTCACACAGGTGGTGCCCAGCGGTCCCTTAATCCTCCCTCAGCCCTGCATGAGTGTCACCAAGGCCATGCGTCCTGGCATGTGGCACAGATGAGGCACAGCCTGTCCTCAGCCTCTCCACAGGAGGCATGGTCTTCCTCTGCAGTGGGGCTGCCTGTCCAGGGACTAAGGCGGGTGAGGACCCAGCGTCCTGATTCTGCCAGCTGCCTTTCCTTTGGGTGGCACAGGGCAGTGACATTCACTGTAGTTTTAATCACACCTGGTGGACTCTCAGAAAGGAGGACTCCAGGGCTGCTGCAGAACTCGGGGAGTACAATGGACCAGTGTGCTCGCATGACTGGGGGGGATTCTGCGGGGTCACAGCACTGTGTCTTTTAGTCACTCTGTATTTGGTCTCCGTTTCCTCACCTTCATGCCTTCTGCAGTAGAGCTGTGCCTGAGACCCACAGACACCACTTCTGCTGGGAGCAGACAGACCTGCAGCCCCACCTCCCCTCAACGCCTCCTCCTCCCCACAACCTTCCCTTGGCTCAGGGGCAGGTGGCCACTGAATTCTCTATTTCTGCGTGGCACTCAGGACACCCCGTGCTCCTCCTGGTCACACAGCTCGGGGC
>RJWT010004913.1:0-32120 GCA_004365215.1 Cuniculus paca
GCTGAGGCTGCCAAGGCATCTGTGAATGTTAAGGATTATTGAATTTAGAGCAAGGATTTTCATGGTTGTAATCGCTTCCAACAGAGCTGGCTCAGGAGCTAAGGAGAAACTGGAGAGGCTGATGAGCCAAGATAGGGTTAGGGTTCTTGGGCTGTAGTTGCTCCTCAGAAGAGGGAAGATTTGAGATAAGCCTGAGCAGTGAGAAAAGAGGCAGCTTGGCAGTGTTAAAATTAACAGCAGCACATGCAAGGGGAAGAACCACTTCACAAGCATGAGAGGCAAACAAGCAGAACCCAGAAGGGGAGACGTCAAGGGAATCCTAGTTAATCAAGATGATCAAGGAATAAATTAATTCCATAGTTAAATAGAATGTATTTCCTTTCTGTCATGCATCAGTTGCATATAATTCCTTTTGTGTGCAATTTCTTAAAGCAATGAGCATTATGGTAAAAATTTAAATAGTGGTCAGTTCTGTTGAAATGCACCATAGTCATTAAACCTTACTCTAAAGAGGAAAAGAATAGGAATGGCTAACTTTCTAAGCTCCTGCTTCCGATATGCCATCCAAAAACGCAGGACACTCTTGCAAATTTTGTTTGTTTTCCAGAAAATGAAAGTTTAGTTTCTGAAACCTGAGATTTTTAAGTAGAGATAAATATTTGCCAGAATTATTTCTTATCTTTGCAAAGTGCTAAAGCCAGCAGTTCTATTTTGTCTGGACTTCCACTTGTCCTGGGAACTTGTTTCTAGGTCCAGCAAGTATTTGGAATTTTCTGACTGCTATAGCTTGGCTCCCAAATGACCCCCAAAGGCCTGTGTGTTAAAGGCTTGGTTCCCAGGATGGTCTATTTGGAGGTGCTAGAACCTTTAAGAGTTGGGGCCTATTGGAAGTCATTTAGATTATTAGGGGCATTCCCTTAAAGGGGATTGTGGAATTCTCCCTTTTTTCTCTTTGCTTTCCAACCACAAGGAGCAGTGTTTCTCTACTACATGTTCCCACCATAACATACCACATTACCACAGCCAAAAACACAAAAGCCAGCAAATCATGAACTGAAGCCTCCAAAACTGTGAGCCAAAATATAAGGTGATTAACTCAGGTATTTTGTTACAGTAAAAGAAACTTGATTAACACATTGAACTTCCTTCAGTAACTTGGGATGCAAATTAAGACCTATCAACATATCATGGAGCATGCTTACACATACTTCTACCCTATCTAAAATATTTCAGTGTTTCTCCAATGCCTCTGTTATGGTTTGTGTCTGAATGTCCCCCCGAAACCTCATGCAGTCATAGAAGTGGACGAATCTAGAGCTTGTGGCTGAATCTAGAGTTTGTGACTGTTTCATTGTTTAGTGCTGGGATTAGTGGTATGAGTGCTATACTGCAGGAGGGTGGGTAGCCTGCATACAATATAAGGGAGAAAGAGAGGCTTGTTTCTCTGTTTTGCTTTCACTGCTTTTGTTATCTTCGACCACAATAAACTGTTTCCCCTCTACCATGCCACTCTGCCTTGGAGCCAGCTGATTACGGATTGAAACCTACACAAACTGTGAAATAAATAAATCTTTTCCCCTATCACTTTGTGTGCCAGGTATTTTCTCTCAGAAATAAGAAAAGTAGCTAAGACAGAATTTGGCACCAGTAGCGGAGTCATTACTGTGCCTATACTTGATGATGTGGTTCAAGAACCTTTGGGAATGGCTTGTAGGAAGAGATTGGAAAGGTTTGGAGATGCTAGATGAAAAAGTAGAGCTGGAACACCTTAGGCTGTTCTGTCTGAGAGATTCTGGTCAGAGCTCGGAAGACTAGAAGGCTTATAGAAATCCTGTTGGCAAAGACCAGGCTCAGGAGGTTTCTGCTGGGCAGAAGGACAGCATTGGCTATTGGACTCCAGATGATGTATGTTATGACTGAGCAGAAAGTTTGTTTGGCTTTTACTCATGTCCATAAACTTTGCCTGAGGCAGATATTAAGGGCAGCAGACTAATGAATCTGGCAGAAGAAATTTCAAGACAGTCAAATGTTGAGGTGGTGGCATGGTTATTGTTGGGGACTTTTAGCCAGATTTATGTTGTGAATGAAGAACAAAAAACCCAGAAGAATGATTTTTAAATCATTGTGCATTTGACCAAGAAAGAACTCCAATAAAACTGTAGACTGCAAAGATAGAGCAGAAGAGATCTTGATTACTGAGAAAGAATAGGAGAATAGAAAAGATGGCCTGAGGACATCACAAGAAGCAGCAAGACTTCACCATTTGCAGCCTCGAAATTGCAAAAGTGAAAGACTTTGCTTTGAGAAGAAAGCCACTGAGCACCATATTCCAGAATGATGGCAACACAGAAAATTTGTTCCTCATAATTGGATTCAGAGTGCTCAGCAATCCAAGCACTTCACCTTCACAGCCAAGAGAGACAAAAGCCTGACTGCTCTGATGGGCAGCAGACCTTGGCATCATCCACATTGTGCTGGTTTTAGGCAGATGCAGAATGCAAGAGTTGTGGGGTTAAGAAAGATTCCACACCATTTTCAGATGGTCTGGGAGGCCAGGCAGTATGCCCCTGAGAGTGTACTATGTGAAGCTCTGAGTGTGGAGCCAAAGGTGCAGTGAAGACCCCAGGAGTTTGAAAACACCAGGAATGTGGATCATTTAAGAAAACCTGAAAGGAGGGGGAAAATCCAGCCCAAGAGAGAAGCTATGGGAGGTACAACCACCTGAAGTGCCATAGAGGTGGAGCCACCCAAGCACGTTGGAGCTCACAATGTGCCACAGATTGCTTCACATGCTGCACATGGAATTACAGGACCTAATGTAATTACTCAACATTTATTATGCAATTATTTACTGAGCTCCTGTGAGATGATGAACACATGAGGGTCAGCAAAATGAGCATCCAGTTTATCATCTAGTAGAGACATCCAATAACCAAATGTCACATATTTAAGAAGCATTTGCTAGGTTAATTACTATTAAAGAAAATAGAAGATTCTATGACTGCATAACATCACAGTTTTTTTATTTTACTGCATCATTTTATTAGTATATGTTTGTAGTACATAATGTTTACATTCCTTTGGCAAATTGGTATGCATCTTAATTCCTTTTTTCATCTCCTTTCCCTTCCCTCCCTCCCCATCCATCCATCTCTTGATCTTTCTTTTTTTTTTTTTGAGTATGCATTTGTAGTATATTATGTTTACATTTCTTATGTGGACTTGGTACAGGTACATAACACATCTTTTCTTTTTTTTACTATATCATTGTTAATAAAGTAAATTCTAATACTAAGCAGTTTGTGCAGACAGCTAATACGAAACCAGCCACCCTTCGTGCTGAATTAAGAACCATGCATATTTTGAAATCCTCTGTATTGAGATTTGTCAATACATTGTAATTCAATCTTTGGGGAAGAATTTTTGAGAAAGTGTTAACTGGGCTGAAATTTAAAACATGAATAGATGTGAAGAGAGGAGAAAGAATTCTAAATAGGATGACAGGTACAAAGCATGTTTGTCAGGAGATCGAAGATATGAATTGGAGGATTTTAGCCAGTGAATATCACTGGCACTGGTTTTCTGAGAATTGCCTCATTCTTGATGTTACCAGTCCTAGAACTTCTGAATGTCACTGTATCTGCCCCATACAACTGATGGTGCACCCTCTGTTCCACTGCCTTAGGAGAAGGAAAGCTGTTTCAGTGGATCACCCTAAAGGACCACCTGCTACCAAAGGATGGTCAGTTGGATGTCAGTAAGAAATAAATCAGTCCTTAGAAGTAACGGCCAAAAGCCTAAGGCCAAATTATCCAAAAAATAAGGGCAATACTGGGAAAGAGAAGAGGAAGTGAAGATGAAAGAAGAGACTAAGAATCGTGGTGAGATAGTTCTGGTCATAGAAAAGTCAGTAGTGAATTCTTTTAGTTTGGTTACACGCCAGGCATAATTATTAAGAGCAAAATCCTGTCCTAAAAATGGTGAGAGGAAATCGGAACCTTTAGACTGTATAAATGAAAGTTTGTTTTTCCATCCCAAGGAGAGTTTGCTTCAAGCCTCAGAGTTATTTGTTGCTGTTAGACCCCTGGGGGATGAGGGAGGAGTTTCCACAGAGAATGGGTCTCAGTCCTAGGCCTCAAACTGGGAGCACTTTGAGTGAAGAGTCTCCTCCAAGAGAAACTTGGGAACCATTTGTTTATATCTCTAATGATAAAAATGGTGTTATTGTTACCCTGATCTCATTAAGTCATTTTCTCTTTCATTTCTCTAACTCACTGTGTGGGAAGCTTCCTAATTAAGTTTCATTTTTCCTTAAACCTCTAAAGTAATGCCAGGGACAGATACATAATGGCTCCTTGTAGGAGAGAGAATTGTTTTCCAACAAGGAAAAGCATGAAGGAGCTACTCTCTGTTGATTTTTATTCCAAGCCATCATTGCTAGTATAACTGTAGGCAGCTGCCTCCAAATATCTGATCTCTCGAGCTTCTCTAACCTAGAAATTCATACCTAACTTTCTAGACAGACCCCAATGCCTCCCAGAAGCTAGAATTTGTACCACTCCTTGACTTAGGCTATGAAGTGTCACTGAGGTAAACTCAGCCGCCCAATACCTCAACTTGGTGAGATTTGAAAGCAAAAAGTGAAAGCTAGAGAGTGAAAGTCCCAGGAGCAGCCAGGGGCCACAGTGCAAATTTTATGACTGGTATTTTCCAGTCATCGCTGGAAGGAATGTATTTCCAGATTCTCCTGGATGCCATGTGCTTATCCCTTCCAGTGATCAATCGTGTGAGTATCAGCAATTTTTGGTAAGAAGTCGCTCCCCATTCTTCATTTTCTCCAACTGTACATGGACAACATGTGACTTAGTTTAAATGAATTCTAAAATGATTAGAAAATCAACTCTCAAAGTTAATTTTATTTATTTAGACTTATTTCTAACTTGACTCTGGATTTCCCATGTTTAGTCACTGAATAGGCCAAGAATAAGAACCAGGAAGTTTTCTCAAGTAGTAGGCCACAATGTTTCTGACCAGCTTACCTCAAAGAAAAATCTTGTATTGAAACTCAGAGCACATGGACCTGGATGTACTTCCTGTGGCCCAGAATAGGGGGACACAGCAGTCTCTCCTCCCCCAGAGGCCCTAAGAGCAAAATAAGAGTGGTTCAGTATGAGAACCCACCAAAAACATATAGTCTATCCGGACTATTGTAGTTAAGAAGGCAGGAAGAGATTTTGAAGACAAGAACCTCTGTCCTTTTGGAAGTGACATTTTGGGGGGTTAAGAGAGGAAAAGAGAGGGAGAGGAGAGGGAGAAAGAGACAAAAAGAGAGACTATAGAAAAGAAATAAAGAACAATACACTATGTCAGAAACTGCTAAGTGTGATGAAATAAATATAGGACCAGGTGAAGGAGGCCAGAGGTTGGTGAAGAGTAGGGGCAGGTTACAGCCTTAAGCAGAGTGATAAGGGAAATCTCAAAGAAGTTTGGAACTAAAAGAAAAAATTCTCTGATATTTGAAAAGACCAAAAGGAGGAGGCTCTGGGGAAGCTAAGAAATCAAAATTCACTTTCTGTTATTTAATTCCTAATTAGGAATTTGACTGTCTATCTCACTGCACAAGTAAAGTTAAATTCTTTTTCAAGATGAATTCAGATGTGCCCTCTACAGTGCATAGGTTATCAACAGCTATTCATTGCCATTCAGGCAATTTTGATGAATGAGATACAGAAATGAAACACTCCCCTGAAAAATCATGGCTTATTTCACTCCAACAGACTGAGCACCTACTATCTTCCGAGTGGTTTGACTATCTTATCCCTGAGAACAAACGTCGTCTGGCTCTTTGCTGGTGAATTTCTCATTCGCTGTCCACAAGAGAGAAGACCTGATTGGATCAGTACAGCGTTCTTCACTACGGAACTCCGCAGTCCAGCAGCCTCCTATCTAGCTATCTCATTGATTTTTCCTTATGGCTACTTCCTGTTTCAATGAAGGCCAGAGGCCCAGGCCAAACAGGCTTCTGTGGTTGAAGCAAAAGAGTCCCTAGCAATAAGCAGGAAGACACTACAGACTGAGCCTTTCAAAATGTATTTCCCAGAAGGAGACCACATAATATTTTTGAGAACAAGCAAATATAAGTAGTTTCACAAACAAATCAAGAAATTGAAGAGAGTGAGTTTGAGGTTATTAGATAAGCCTTTGACTAGCTGTGGGGAACTTCTGTGGTTTTAATATTGATCCATTTCACTGTAAGCTATAGTAATAACTTGAATAGATTCATGGAGCTAACAAATGTTGGCCCCTGGCCAGGAAACAGCTACTATACTGAATTCTCCAATGTAGATTTTTTTTTATTATGTGCATTTAACATACAACCACTCTTCTCTTATTTAGATAATTTTTCTATGCCATACTGCCCATCTGCAAAATCTCAAAAGTTAAAAGAGTCAGTGTCAGACGTAAGGGCTGGGATAAAGGCCATGCTTTAGGAAATGTATCCAAACACAAGGCCAAAACTACAGTAAGAGTTTTATGGAAGTGTTGGCTGTGCATAAAGTTGGGCCGGAATCAGTTCTGAAACATCTGATTTCTGTCTACCTTTTCATTCCTTTGTAGGGAGGTTCTGTCGGGCCACACATACGTACGTCCATTTTCTCTTTGTATCCAACTCAGGCTCCCAAATAAGATCATGGGCAAAGCAGCAGCAGACAGGAATGTGCTGAGCCAAGTTCTAGCTAATAGAGGGGAGTAGTGGGTAAGGAAGCCCGGTAAAAAATCAAGGTTAAAGAGGAATGAAAACCAGCTGCAGTCTTTCAGGTTTCAATTTCAGTGCATGATGACAGTGAGGGGCTATGTACCTGATGATCAACTAAAGCAATGAGCACAACTGCTTCTCTAGAAAACATGGAAGAGACCTCTGCGTTGGGCTTGGCTTTGACACCGAACAACAGCAATGCGCTTTCTCGGCGATGAGGCCTGGTCAGGGCTTTTCCACACACACCTTTCAAACATGCCTCCTGCCCCTCTGGCACCACCCAATGCTAGTCAAGCTACTTCCGGTTTAGAGCAGAGACATGCTCTTGGGCCTGCATAGAGCCATTTAAAATTTGCAAGATAATTTCTGGTATTTAAAAAACAGGAAGTTTCATTTTAAAATCTTGATATTCAACTTATTTTGATAAATCAGAAGATCTGGCAATACAGACAAAAAGGGGCTGTGTCCCAGCACCCTCCAACTCACAGGAACCTTGTCAGCCTTGCTGAGTTGACCTTTACCTGACTTCATGCAACCTGACCTGCCTTGTCTTTGAAAGCACTCATCTTGGTCACAAACTGCTCTGACCATTTTCACAACTACTTCGAAGCAAAGAGTAACAGCCTTTACATATTGGTTGCTTTTCGTGTGTGAATTCATTTAACCCTCAAATGACTCAACAAAGAATAGCCTATCAGTATCCACAAATTACATAAAGCAAACTGAGAAAAGAAAAATCATGCAACAAGTAAGTGCAGATGACCCGCTTCCATTACAGCCTCCCAAGTTTTTCTCACCACACATATTATATTGTAGACAACAAATTTTATATTATTGATACATTATATAAGTATATAATGATATATATGTATATAATTATACAAGGAAATATATATATTCAAGTGATCATATATATATATATATATATCCTGATGATAATATTGAACAGAAAAACTACAGATATTGGCAGCCATTTGGTGGAAATGAGCCACTGCTTGTTCCGCAAGGAGGTGACTACAAAAGCTGTGGAGAGGAGACGGACAAGGTGGCTATCAGGAAGCCGGGGGGCTGCTAAACCTCTCTCTCTGTCTTTGTGGACTTGACCTGTGCTCTGGCCAAATCCACACACTAAGCCCAAGTGTCTCAGGTTCATGTCAGAGCCTTCTTTCTCTCCTCAGGTTCCTAGCAGCCATTTCAGGACAGTGACTCCCAGATCATCTTCCGCAGCCTTGGCGACATTCAAACTTGGATCTCCCCCAAGCAGCAGTTCCCCGAGGCTCATGGAATCCTTCCTGCTTCCTGTGCTGTGTCTTTTCTTTTCTTCTGCCGGCTCCTTTACTAATAAGACCTACAGGCTAATATTATTCCCTTTTCTTTTTAATAAAATAAACTACTTACATGCTATGTATTTCATTTCTGAATATTCCCACGTTAGGGGTGATTTTTCTGTTGTTTTCTGAAGTTTTTGTTATTGTTTGTGTAATGAAGCCCAGGGTGAAGACGTTGTGGCGTCCCTAAGGCACTGCCTCTGGGCCCTGGTATTTTCCCTGAGCCCTAACCAGCCACACCCTCAACTTCCTGTGGGCCTTGGCCTGGCAGCGCCCCGCAGCTAGAGGACTGCTGCCTCCTCCTGAAGTCCAGAAAAGGCCTTTCTGGGAACAGTGAATACCCATGTTCTTCCCCAGACACTCTCAGGTCCCTCTTCTCCTTTGGAAAGTATTTTCTATCTTTATTTTCCAGCACTTCATAATTGAAATGAATCACTTTTCAGCAGAGGTGCAGTTGGTATCTTCAGGAATCAGAAGTTACCAGGGGGCAATTTACAAAATGGGTACTCTTGTAACGCATTTGCCTCACCTTCCAATTACTTTCCCCTTCAAGTACAAGATATATTACAGGCTGAATGTTTGTGTCCACCCACACCCCAAGTTCATATGTGGAAGCTTTACCCACAAGGTAATGGTGTTAGAAGGTGGGATCATTGGAAGGTCTGTGCGTCATGAAAGTAGAGTCTTCGTGACAGGATTAGTGCCCTTTTAGGTAGAGAAAGAGACCCTGGCGCTTCCTTTCTGTACATGAAGACCCAACACAATGGCAGCCATCTTCAACTGAAAGAGAGTCTCCTTCCAAGAAACCAGATCTTCTCCTTGGTCCCGTCAGCCACCAGAACTGTGAAGAGTACATGTCTATTATTGAACCCACCTAGTTTATAGCATTTAGTTACAGCAGCCCAAGCAATTTGTGCCACCCAAACTGAAAACTCGTAAAGATTAGAAAATCCTTTAAATTTTGACGTGCCGGACTCAAGCTCCACAAAAGCAGGGATTCTTCTTTGGTCCATTGATATATCCCAAGTGCTTAGCATTTAATAGGCACTCAATAAAAAGTTTACTGAAGGGAGGAAAGATCTCATTATTTAAGAGCCATTATCTTAGACTAGGAAATGTACAAGAGACCCATTGATATAGCTCGTTAAATATAAACATTTAAATTGTCTAATCTATACCAATTTCCTTGGCAAGAAATAAATTTTTCTTCAACCTAAGCCACTCTGGGAATTTAGGTAATTTTATGATCTATCCCACTCTTTATTTTACTAAATTTCACATAACCGAGTATCTCCAAAAAAGAAAACAAAGTTATTCAAAAAATAAACTGCTAATGTTGAATCTGAACATTGCATTCTCTTTTTATTATATTCCTATGGTGAAAAAATTATCTGAATTCTTAAAATAAAGACTTTTGTCAGCATTTATGTCATTTCACAGACACATCTCAGATGAAGAAGTACAAATGGTCAATAAATACAAGAAAAAATGTTCAACATCGCTGGCCATTCGAGAAATGCAAATTAAAACAACACTAAGATATCATCTTACTTCAGTAAGACTGGCTATCTTCAAGAAATCAAATAATATCAAATGTTGGCAAGGCTACAGAAAAAAAGGAAGCTTTCTTCACTGTTGGTGAGAGTATAAACTGGTATAACCACTATGGAAATCACTCTTATGTAGAGTCTTAAGAAAACTAAAAATAGAAATTCTCTTTGACTCAGCTATTCCCTTTTAGGTATCTTCTTGAAAGAGTTAAAGATATCATATCACAGTTATGTATGCATACCCATGTTTGTAGCAGCACAATTGATAATAGCTAAATCTTAAAAGCAGCACATAAGTTTATCAACAGATGAATGGATTAAAATTGTGGTATTTATTCATAATGGAATGCTACTCTGCCATAAAGAAAAATAAACTCCAGTCATTTGCAGGAAAATGGATGCACCTTGAGGCCATAATGCTAAGAGAAGTAAATCAGACACACAAGCTTAAATATGAAATGGTTTTTCCTATTTGTGAAACCCAATATATAAAGTACAAAATAAAAGGTAGACAATAGGAAAGAGTGAAATACCTCATTAGTAAATAGGGAGGGAACCAAGAAATGGAGGAAGAAGAAGGAAATTAGATTTTAAATGAGGAGGGATTGTGAAGTGTTGTATCCATGTACCAAATCCCTGTGAGAAATGTGATCATCATGTGCTACAAACATAAACACACACACATACAGAGATATTCCTCATTTAATGACTTAGCTGTTTAATGACTATTCTGACTTATGACTGAGACTTGCTGCTGGACTTCCTTCCTGCTACTTGGACTTATTACCCACCTTCTGATTTAGGATGCAGGAAGGTGATCAGCAGTGTGGCTGTATATTGGTTCTTCTACAGTACAATACTGTAACTTTTGATGATTGTACTGTACAGTACTGTAGTTTTATATTGTTTACATTATAGTACTGCATGTAAGAGTTATGCAAATAAAAATGAATTCATCAAGTTGGAGTTTCCTTTGACCATTTCTTGGTTCTGAATATTGCAATGTACATACTACATAAAATTCCTCACTTAGTAACCAATTCAGCTAATCATCTAGTCACATGAGTGTAACTTGGTTGTTAAATGAAGAATGTATCTATCTCTTTGAAGGGGTTCAAGAGATGTTGTAAAGAGAAGGGACTAAGAGGGAAGGGGATTAAAAAAAGAATTAAGAAATGTCATGTACATGTATCAACTCCCCATGATGAATTTAACCATTATGTGCTAAATATGTGCCAATAAAAAAGTATATTATTTACTTAGTAAGACTAATTCCAAGTCATTCTTAAAAGATGTTTTGGCATTAGAGTCCTATTTCTTCCAATAAAAAAATATATATGCAAAAATGTATTATGCAACATCTTTATGTTTATAAGGTATGGGATATGATAAACAATAGTGTTTGTTGAAAGAATGAATTCAGCACTATTTTCTTATAGGATTCATGCAGTACCATATTTTGTGGCCTCAATTTGACCAATAGCCACTAACATTAGTATAAAAATACCACGGGACAATAATCTATCCCTGGATCATATTATTGCCACATGTTTCCCAAGAAAAATTGAAAAATTCAGCCCGGTTTATCTTATTTTGCAGCAAATGCACTGTGAGAGGGCTTCCCCTCTCTCTTCATTCTCACAGACCAATGAGGCTGTGGGTGAGATGGAACTGACCAGAAAGTTTCCTAAGTTTTTGGGGAACACAGAATGTGGATGGTGTTGAACAGGGTTGACAAGTTTGCTTATCATTTAAGAGAACATTAATATCCAGGGCAGAACCTAAGAATCTGTGTTTCTAAATATATACCTTGAGGTTCATTTTTTGTAAAGATGGGTGACATCAGCCCTGGACATTCGGAGCATCCCTGGGGTCCTGCCTGGGCCCTGCCCATTCACCCCGGAGCAGCATAGCAGCTGCTGCTCAGGGCCCAGCTTGAGTCGAAGGTGCACACAGCAAATTCCGCCTAGCCGTGCAGCTTGGGACCTTGTGAGCAGTCCGGTAGGGACCTGCTCCCCTCCCACCATCAGCTTGGGACATTTGGAGCTTCCCTGAGGTCTTGCCTGGGCTCTGCCCAGACACCGCCCAGCAACAGAACAGCCACAGTGGTAGTCTTGGCTGGAGCTGAAGGTGTGCACTGTGAGTTTCACCTAGCCTTGGCACCTCAACTGTGCACATTGGATTCACCTGCCACAGTGGAATACAGGAAAATGACAAAACGAAAGAGCAAAATGCAACCTTGCACCTCCAGTCCTTCCCAAACAAGCCAAAGAGACATGGACATAGAAGAAAATATGAGCCACACACCTGAAACTTCTGAAATGATAGCAACTGAAGTAAAGAAACAACTCCATGAAATTTTAAAGGAACTGAGATTAGAAATGATTTCCCAGGCAAAACAG
The DNA here is from genome assembly GCA_004365215.1 of Cuniculus paca. NCBI lineage: Eukaryota > Metazoa > Chordata > Mammalia > Rodentia > Cuniculidae > Cuniculus > Cuniculus paca. The sequence goes on from RJWT010004913.1 coordinate 12,038, forward strand.
ATATAAAGATGGGTGATTTTCTGTTTTTCTATATCCACAGGATTTACAATGTGTGATTGCAGTACTTCTCATGAAGATGTGAAGTCTATTTTCCTACCCTTGAAGCTGGCCTGCTCTTCTGACTTGCTTTGACCAACACCATATGACAGAGGTAACACTAGACAATTTCTGAACCTGAACCTCAAGAGGGCTGTCTGTTTCCACTTCTCCTCTAGTTTGCTGCCACTGTGTAAGCAAGCTAGATTATCAGACACATGTGGCCCCCACCTCCTCAGTTTTTAGCCTGCCAACTTTCAAACATATCCATCCACATCCATCTGAGAGCTGAGTGCAAAACACACAGGTGAGCCAGTCAAGATCAGCCAAGTCAAGCAGAATGCAGAACTACTCAGGCAACAGAATCAGAATCAGCCCACTGATCTATAAGCAAGAATAGACGAATGCATTAGGCAACTGTGTTTTGGGGTGGCTGTTAAGGCTTCACAGGCTCATAAATGAGGCCTTGGGGAGGTGATTGGATCATGGGGGCATGATGCTCACCAGCAGGTTAGTCCACTGATGAGTCTATAGCTAAATGTGATGTTGGGAGATGGCCTGGTCAGAGGAGGTGGGTCATTGGGGGCGTGGCTTGGAGGGATCTATCTCCCTCCCTCATTCCTTGATTGCTCTCTCCACTTCCTGTCTGCCATCCATGAGCACTTCTCTTACGCCATGTCCCTCTGCCATGCTGAGCTGCCTGGGACCAGCTGACTATGGACTGAACCCTCCACACACTGTGAGCCAAAATAAACCTTTCTTCCTTTAAACTGTGAGTGTATTGTGTCTCAAGAATGAGAAGATAACTTAGACACTAACTATTGAACATTTTAAATAATTCTATAATCAAATAATTTTAAGGGACATTAGTACGCTAGGAGATGTCTACAACTTTACTGCAGTAAATACATAAGTCTGAATGTGAATTTCCATAAATTCTTATTTGATTTTTCTATTCTATTAATACACCCAATTGAATGTATGATTAGGAAAATTTTATTAATTGTTAGTAGCTCTTTAAAATCCATCAAGAGGCACAAAAAAAACACAAAAACTCATGATTTTCTGGAAAGGAAGAAGGTTAGGTTACAAATATAACCACCAGCCCTCAGGTGTATGATCTATAACCATTATGAACTTTCTGAAATACTGTTTCCCCATCCTCACAAATGGAGGCAGAACCGACACACACGGCAAATAATGGCTGTTAGTTTTTTTTATTTCTAAAGAAGAGGCTATGGTGCATGAATGATTTTTAAGTAGCATAATTTGGGAGCCTAGAAATAGGTGCCGAACTCTTTGTTTTCTAGCAGTGGACACATTCTGCACTCCTTCTCATCCCTTGCCTGGTAACAGCACTGTGTTTTAGCATTAATGATTAATGCCCCGTTGCTGATGTTTCCAGATTAATGGCTTGATGACTGGACAGGAAATCCTGTGCAAGTCCACAGGCAAGTTGCCGTAGCCAGTTATTAATCACCAAAAAGTGAGCTGCCCTGAGTCACAGCAGCAAATGGCAGAGAATAAAAGCTCAGTTATATTGATCATTTTAAATTTGCCTTAAGGAAAGGTACTGGAGACAGGTCTAGGAAGAACAGCAGAAGGCAGGCTGCTTAAGCAATCTCACATTTCCTTCTTCAGAGGCTGAGAAATCTAACAACAAAGAACTATTTTTTCAATTAGCACATTGATCAGAGGTTTCACAAGTACATTTTTTTCTCTTTTTATCAGCTAATAGGTTTTCTTATTGGGGAAAAACATACTGGCTGGCTCTTGCCTATTACACTTTGCTTAAGACTCACGATATTGTGGACCACAAGGATGACTCAAAAGTAGCTTCATTCGGGATAAAACTGCTTAGCCATTAAAATGAACTATGTTTTGTTTTGCATAAAATTGGCTTAGAATACAATGAATCTATATTCTTTGAGAAACCTCCTTTCTAAGTTGCATGGTAAGATAAACTAACCATACATCAAAGGGAAGAAGGTTGAAGGAAAATAAGAAATCTTACTTGTGTGTAGCTTTTGCGATTTGTAAAGCCCTTTTGCGTGAATATGGAATTTCCTTTGATCTTGTCTCAGTAGACAGATCATGTTTTATTACACCCAAATTATGGATGGAGAAATTAAAGTTCAATGACATCAACTTACTAAGTACACAAGTTGCACAGGCCAGAATCAATTATTAAGCATATTTAAAATAAGTAGGCAGCTTCCAGTTTAAGATAATGTATTAAACATATTCATGTTTCTTCCCTTCCCTCTATGCCTCCATCACTTTTTTTTTTACAAGGACTAATAATAAGTACCAACTTACAACACAGAAGAGAAAAGGAAGTCGTCAGTGCATTTAAATTTCAGTAGATTACTTACAAAATGGAAAGTGAATGATGGAGTTGCAAATAAACCAAGTGAATCTGGGGTCTAGTTGTGTTGGGATAGGTGAGCATGTGTGAAGGGAGATGATTTGCCTTGAAGAACCTCGGGAAAGCTTGAGTTTAGGAATTCCAGGTGTAACAGAGGGTCAGGCTGCGTTCTAGGGCTAAGTGTGAAATAGGGGAGCAATTGAAGCTATAGTGAAGATGATTAAACCAGTCTTAGCTCCAGGAGCAGATGCCCGATAGACAGGCATTCCTTTTCCAGCAAGAGCATGCCCATGTTTATAGCAACACAATTCATAATAGCTAAGTCTTGGAAGCAGCCTACATGTTCATCAACAGATGAATGGATTTTAAAATGTGGTGTTTGTACACAATGAAGTACTACTCTTCCATAAAGAATGATAATCTAGAGTCATTTGTAGGAAAATGGATGCATCTTGAGACCATGATATTAAGTAAAATAAATCAGACACTCAAGCTTAAATATTGCATGATTTTCTCTTACATGAGAAACCCAAAGTATAAAGAGCAAAATAAAAGATAATAGGAAATAGGGAGATAAATCTTTTGCAAAGGGGATGGAGGGAAGGGTGAAAGAGATGAGGGAAGAGGATGAAAAAAGAAATAAGATGTGTTATGTACATGAAGCAACTCCCCATCAGGAATGCTGTCATTATACTGCAAACATATATTAATCAAAAAATTAAAAAATGAAAAAGAATTGAATGAAAGTTCCAAGAAAATCATAGTCTTTATTATGGAGATAGAATCCCCGCAAAATGATCTTAGCATTCTAACATGATTTCCAAAACAAAAATGGATTGCTGTTCTTTTACCCTAAATTAGACAATAAATAAGCTTACTCATTTTAAAAGAGTTGTTTTTCTGGAAAACTTTTCTGAGTAATTTGATTTCCTAACTACAGAAATTTATTTCTTTGAAAATGTTGTTTTCATAAGTTTGGACCTTAAAAAACTCAAGTAACTTTCCTATTAAATCTTCTGTCATTCAGAAGTCATTTCCTACTCACTCATGTTTGTTAATTCATATCAAGTCTAAATAGTGACATTTGTATATTTTATGTCTTAAAAATATCCCTAAGGACTGAAGGTATAGCTAGTGGTAAAGTATTGCCTAGCATGAGTAAGATCTTGGGTTTGATTCCCAGCACCACTAATAAAAAATAATTTCCAAAAAGAATTCATGACCTTGCACTTGGCAGGCAGGTGCTGTACTGCTGAGCTATAGCCCCGGTCCCCAAAAAGAACTTTTAAAATTATATATTAATTGTCAGAGTGATCGTCACAATATTGAACATTATAGCAAAATAAAAAGTGAAAAAAAAAACATAATATGGGAATGATTAAAGAAAACACATAAAGAGAATTCACATTTTAGAATCTAATTCATTTTCATAAAAATATGAAATTTACTAGACATTAAGTAAAAATAAAAGTTACAAAGTACGACATAAGGCATCATTAGTTAAGTTATACTTAAATATCTATACCTAAGCCGGGCGTAGTGGCTCACACCTGTAATCCCAGCACTCGGGAGGCTGAGACAGGTGGATCATTGTGAGTTCGAGACCAGCCTGGGCTACAAAGTGAGCTCAAGGCCAGCCTGAATGGCATAGTGAGACCCTGTCTCAAAAACAGGGCTGGGGATCTAGCCCAGCGGTCTAAGCGCCTGCCCAGCAAGCGCAAGGTCGTGAGTTCAATCCCTGGTACCGCAAAAAAAAAAAAAAAAAAATCTATACCTACATTAAGGAAAGTCTGAAAAGATATTCAACAAAGTGCTAACAGCAATTAGTAAAAGCCTTTTATTTATAGTAAATGTTTTCATTTAAAATGTTTTTTATAATATATTTAGATCCTCCTTTCTGAAGACCGTAACTGTTATATTACTATGACATAATTCAACCATTTCTCTGTTGTTGGTTATTTCTTGAGCTCTAAATGATAATGAAATAGACACTGCCTCATTCTGATTTTTCTGAGACCATTTCCTAGAAACAGCAATTCTAGACCTAGAAAAGTTAATTTTGATAAGGGTCATACATAGTATATGTTGCCATATCTTACACTTGTAAATTTTTTCATTTCCAGGTTTTAATAAATATTTTTAGATTTCTCTGATCTTTGTTATAGTTGAAAGATGAGATTATAAATTAAATTTTACACCCAGATATTTTAACAAATAATCTCAACAATGTTGAAAATCATTCCTTCATATTAGACAGAATGTGTACATATTCACATATTCGTAGGTTATAGGACTACGTATTTTTTTCTGGAGACTTTTTTCATTGTATTTTGATGCAAAAATGACAGTGTTTTGCTTATCATCATTTTAGAGTGAATTTTTAAAATTTTAATCTTTTCAAAAATTTCTAAGCAGTTATTACTGTATTTTCTATTCTTACCATAAATTTCTTCACTTACCATAAATTGAATGGCTAAAAATAATACAGTAAACTCCTCACAATTTCTGTGGGTTAGGGGAAATCACAGGCTGAAAGGGCTCAAGGGGAGAGTGGAGCTTTTACAGAGCTCATTTCCTTGTGGTTGTACCTTGCCTGTTTCCTTGTTAGCTGATAGTCAGGACTACTTTCAGTTCTGAGGCCACTAGCATTTTTCCATGTGTCCTCTAGGCCAACAGGAACACAGTCACTTTCACTACTTATCTTCCTTTAAGCATCCTCTGATTAGGTCAGTCCACCCAAGATAATTTTCCTTTTAATTAACTCCAAATCAACTTATCAGTAGCATAAACATGAGAGTGATTCCCCTCATATTCACGGGTTCTATGAAGGGAAGATGAAGGTGTGTACTAGCAACCAGGGCCAGTAATTTTGGAGCCATGTTCAAATCTGCCGTCTGGATAGGTGATGGTTGATGTATAGAACAAAGAGAATGAATAAGAGCAAGTAACCACGTCCTGCCTGCCTGTGAGCTAGGACATTGTTTTATTATTGCCTTTAGACTCAAAGTAAACCATTACTTCTCCCTCAGTCTCAAGCCTGTTTGACTTCAAACTAATACCACATCAGCTCTCCTAGGGCTCCAGCTTGCTGACTTCAGATCTTGGGACTTCTCGGCTTCCATAATTGTCAATTTCTTATATGTCAATAATTATCAATTCCTTATATACAGGTATATAAGTTCTTATTAGTTCTGAGTCTCTGGAGAAGACTGACTAATACAGATTTTTGTACCGAGAGTGGTTCTTGAAAACTCAAATTTTAAGGATGAATTTTCTGAATTTCTTCCAAGGTTTCTGGAGTTGGGTATCCAATATGAATACAAAAGACTCTAACTACTGTGTTTCTATTAGTTAAGAGAGCACTGGTGGTGTATGATGTGATTTGGCAGTAGAGATATGCAAAATGTCCCCATTAGACAGTCGTAATCAACTCTTTATAAGGACCAAGGATCTGGGTAAATGTGTGTCTTTGAGAATTTTGTGCAAATTAATGAATACATTGTCATAAGAGTTGGTTACCCTTAATGTCAATGAAAAAAAGGGATAAAAGATGAACTGGGAAATTTGAATTTGTAGGTCAAATACTTCATAAATTATCTGAAGGACTTTTGTGTATCCTGAAGGAGATTCTTACCTCTTGTAGTCATAGGATTAAAATATCTATAAATGCAGAGTCTCAGGACTGGATGAATAGCAACACAGCTGAATTTCCAGCCTTACAGTGTACCTACCATGTAAGTGAGGGCATCGTGACAGAAGGAATGGAATCCTGAAAGTTGGAATGGGGATGGGTAGAAAGATTGATGTAGCTAGGGACAATGAACCTCTAAATTTGAGTGGGTCTTCTTTGTCAGTGCTAGTGGCTTCTCCACCCCTGCCTAAAGAAATCAACCCCACCCTGCCTAAGGAAATCATAATAGCCTTTTCCAAAGCAGCTGTCTCACAGACAGTGCTGATCCTATTCAGGGCCCTCTCCGCTACCTCTCTTTGTTTCTAGATCTATAACTAGACACAAGTCCCAACAGGTCTGTAAAGGTGAGATGCAAGAGGAAGTATGCTACACTCTACAGCAACTATTTGAGTTTTCTAATCTATACAAAGAAAATCCTGGGAACATGTGTAGGAAGAGATTTTAAGGGTGATAGAAGGAACATAAAGTTGAGTCAAGCAAAATGGATGGATATGGGCTCACTAAGCAGATCGTCTATGTTTAATTTTGCATCTCAGGGAGTTACGAAGGGCTCCCACAGTTGAGTTGGTTGATTGGATGAAACAAGTTAGAAATGTTGGACCTGCGTTGGTGTATGTAGAGAAAGGAACCCATGGGCTTCAAAAGCCCATGTAATATAAGACATTAAAAGCCCATGTAATATTAGATTTAAAAAGCCCATGTAATATTAGGTTAACATGGGCAACAAGAAAAATCTGAGAGTCTGGCCCCTCAACCAATTGCTAGACAAGGGTCACTTTACAAACCCAGAATCCCCTGATGAAGAGAAGGCTAAGCCTTGAGAAAAGACCCTAACATACTGCCAAAAATTTGTACTCTTACTCTAATTTCATGCTCTTCCTCCAAAGGATCTATGACCTTTTCCAGTGTAACTATGCATTGGGAGAAAGGAAATAAACAGAATTTTTGTGACTCTGAGCTGACACTGAGTCCAAGAGACCCAAAATGCCCCTGTAGCTCACTAGTTAGAGTAGGGGCTTAGAGATGTCAGGTGATTCTTGGAGTTTTACCTCAGCTCTACCTCACAATAGAACTAGTAGATCCCCAAATCCATTTGGTGGTTATTTCACAGTTTCAGATTGCATAATTCCTATGCACTCAGAATCTTGTAGAATCTTGTACTCAGAATCTTGTAGAATCCCCATATTGGCTCCCTGGCTTATGAATTGAGGGCCATTATGTGATCAAGGTCAAGTGAAAGCCATTAGAAATGTCTGCCTAGAAAATGGTCAACTGAAAGCAAAACTGCATACTGGAGTGGTGCCAGACAGTGCCACCATCAAGAACCTGAAAGATGTAGGCTTGGTGGTTCCCAACACATCTCCATTCTACTTTCCTATTAGGTTTGCAGAGAAAAAACTAGCTCTTGCAGAATGACAGTGAATTCTTCCCAGATGACTCTAATTCTAGCTCCTATACCAGAAGCAGTTTCATTGCTTGAGAAAATTAACACATCAGTTGGCATCTGGTATTCAGCTAATAATATGGCAAATATTTTTTCCTTCATCCTTGAAATAAGATACACAAGAACTAGTTCCTTTCTGGGACATCTCTGAAGGGCAGTAGTGGAGGGAAATCCTCCCAGTGGGCAGAACTTGAGCAGTGCACCAGGTCAGTTGTTCACATTGCTGAGATGGAAAGAGACAGACACATGGTTATATACGAATTCATGGACTGTGGCCATTGGTTTGGCTGGTTGATCAACAACTTGGAATATAATTAGAAAACTGGTGACAAGAACAGCTGAGGAAGAGATGTGCAGAAAAATCTTTGACTGATTTATAAAAGGGAAGGGTGACCTTAGCAGAGGAGAATTTTAGCAATTATATAGTTCTGCTATTCCAGTGTGTGGATACCAGTCAGCTTCTTTTCCAAGCTGCCTTCATTATTACCAAATTCACACATAAATAAAGTGGCAGAAACTGACTTAGTCACTGCTAAGAGCCTGAGCTGTCAGCAACAGAGACCAACACTGATTGTCCATTATGGCACCAATCCCCAGGATGATTGGCTGGCTATCTGGTGGCAGGTTGGAGCAGTGGACAATTTCCATCATTGGAGGTACAGTTTTATTCTGATTGGAAAAGGCTTTTACTCTGGGTATGGATTTACCTTCATTGCAAGGAATGCTTCTGTGAAAACCAGTATCTGTGAACTTACAGAATCCTGTATCTATTGTCATGATATCCCACATACCGTTGCTTCTGGTGAAAGAACTTATTTTGCAGAAAATGAAATGTAACAATGGGCTTGTACTCATTAAATTCACTGGTCCTACCAGGTTACCTACCATCCTAAAGAAGCTGTATGGATGGAATAATAAAAGACTCAGTAACAGTACAAACTAGATGGGAATACCTTGCAGAGCTGGGACAGAATTCTCTAGAAAATTGTATATGCTCAAGATCTGGTGCCATTTGTCCTATTTTCAGGATTCACAGATCCAAGAATAGAGGGGTGGAAGTTGGAGAAGCACAATTGTTACCCCGAGTGCTCCACAAGCAAAATCTCTGCTTCCTGTTTCTGTTTCCTATTCCGGTTCTAATTGCCTTATGTTCTGCTGGCCTAGAAGTTTTAGTTTCAGAGAAAAGAGTATTTCCAGGAGGAGACACAACAATGAGTCACTTGAGCTGGAAGCAAAAAACTGCTGCCCAGTTCCCCATGCCTCTGATTTAAGTAGGCAAGGAAGGGAACTATATTGGTTGAAATCACTAATCTTAACTTCCTAGGGAGAATCTCTAATCATCTAATCCTCCACCGTGGAAGTATAATAGAGTATGTTTGAAATACAGGAAATTCCTTAGAAAGTTTTGTTAGTATTACCATCCCTTATCATTAAGGAAAATAGCAAACTACAACTACTCAGTCCAGGTAGAACTAGTAATGGCCCTGACCCTTCAGGAATGAAGTTTTAATGTAACCCCACCAGGTAAAGTACCATGACTTTCTAATGTACTTGCTATAGACAAAGGAATATAGTTTCAGTAGTATGATTGTGTGCCCATTACAGAGAAGACTGAAATTACCACGTGAATTTCTTCCTTATTATTTTGCATGTGCATGTGCAATATATTCAGGATAATTATATCACCTTAGGAAGAATTACAATCCCGTTGTCATTATTTGGAGATTGAGTATGATTTAAGGAGATGAATAAGGCTGCCAAGTTGACAAAGGGTAGACTCATAGCGGTTAATTTTATATGTCAACTTGACTGGGTCATAAAGTACACCAATATTTCATCAAATATTGTTCTGGTTATGCCTGTGAGAGTATTTCTTGGTAAAACTAACGTCTGAATGAAGACGATTGCCTACCTAATGTGGCCAGTCCTTATCCAGTCAGTTTGAAGATCAGAATAGCATAAAAAAGCTTAGTGACAGGGAATTGCTGCTGCCCGACCTCTTTTAAACTTAGAAATCAGGTTTTCCTTGGCTTCAAAACTAAATAGAAACACTGCCTTTTCTTGGGTCTCAAGCTTTCTGGCTTTGGGCTTTTGGACTGTAATTATACTACAGGCTTTCCTAGTTCTCATGCCTTTGAACTTGGACTGAATCTTCACCACCAGCTTTTCTATCTCTCCAATCTGCCAACTGCAGATCTTGGGACTTGTCAGCCTCCATAATCACATAACCAATTCTCTATTCCTCATAATAAATATCTTCTTTCCAGACAGACAGATTGATAGATGATAGATGTACACCCTAAATAATACATACACTTACTTTATCTCCTTCCAAAAAAGCTTAAGAGGATTTGGCCATCTGAATAAAATAAAATTAAATTAAATTAATGTTTCTTTTCTTATAAATAGTGTACACAGCCGGGCATGGTGGCTCACACCTGTAATCCCAGCACTCAGGAGGCTGAGACAGGAGGATCGTTGTGAGTTCGAGACCAGCCTGGGCTACAAAGTGAGCTCAAGGCCAGCCTGAATGGCATAGTGAGACCCTGTCTCAGAAACACAAGGGCTGGGGATCTAGCTCAGCGGCCTAAGTGCCTGCCTGGCAAGCACAAGGTTGTAAGTTCAATCCCTGGTGCTGCAAGAAAAAAAAAAATAGTGTACACATCTTATTGAAGTGTATAGAAAAGTATTCACATGCAAATTACAAATGTACATTTGAATTTTTATGAAATTCAGTTCTTCAACTGAAAGCTAAATCAAGAGTCCCTAAGAGCCCTTGCTTATTTACTCCCCAAGAGTAACTACCTTCCTAAAACCATGGATCCACACTGCCTACTTCTGAACTTATGTAAAGAGTGTCACACAATGTGTACAATTTTGTGTCTGGTTTATTTTACACAACATTACATTTGTGAAATTCATCTGTTGAAACATGTAGTTGGGCGTTCTCATTGCTATATGGTATCCTACAGCAATTTACTTATACATTGTGCAAGATTATTTCCCTCATTTTTTTCTTTCTTTTTTTTTTTTTTTTTTTTTTTTTTTTTTTTTGTACCGGGGATTGAACTCACAACCTTGCGCTTACCAGGCAAGCGCTTGAGCCGCTGAGCTAAATCCCTGGCCTATTTCCAGCATTTAAAAATAACGAATTCTTCCATGATCATTCTTGAATACATACTTTGTGGAACATACATCTATGGGCATTTTAATTAGAATACAAACTCTACAAAACTTTGCAAGAATTAAACATTTACTAACATTGATTCAGGAACATGATAGATCTCTCTACTAATCCAGATCAAACTTCCTTTCCATAAAGTTTTACACTTGCCCCATTATGATATCCACTGGCCCTAGAAATGGAAAGAATGAGATGGGAAAAGACAAGAAAAGAGAAATTCTGGTTTCTCTTCTACCTGTTTGTGTTCCATTACTTTGACCAAACACTGTTCTGGGCCATCTTGCTTGTTTCTGGTTCTGACAATGAATTTGGTGCCTTTGTTTCACAAGTATTCATTGAACTCAGTCATTACCATTTATATCCTTTTGCTCTGATTCTTAGTAACCTCTTAGTCATTCAACTTTATGTGCATGACTTTTTGAAATGTGTCTTCACTGGAGGGTTCCTGGGAGACTCTGTTGTACCCTGTGCAAAAGGAATACCATGATTCACCAAAGGCCAAGGGAAATATTACTCTTACTAGGCACCCAAAGTCCATCCTCACCCCCTGTAGCCTCATCTACATCATTAAGCTTCTTGCCTTCAGACTATTCGGGCTGAAAAGGAAACCATACTCTTGGTGTTAGCTGAGGTCCCAGGCCCTCTGGGACACATGAAGCTCTTACCCTAACCCTTTCAGCACCCTCCACTCCACTCTGATAGCTGTACCAGTGCAAACCTATCCATTCTGCAGTTTGGTCAATCATCTCTCCAGCAAACAGAGGACAGCCTCCTCTCAGAGAAAACTTCCTTTGGAAACACAAGGTCATTTGGTAGGGCAGGATGATGGTAAAGATGGAGGAAGCAAGTACACCGATTTACAAAGCTGACCCCCTATTTCTCTGACCCCTTCTTTGTTTTCTTCCAAGAAGCCCTACCTCCTTCCTCTATGCTTTGAGGGCCACTGCCAACGTAGAGCCATTTAGCCAGGTCCAGGTGAGTAGTGTGGCTCTGATTTTATATGGCTATTTTGAGTATCTAGGGGTATGTAACAACTTATTTGTCCTCAGTTCTGATCCTAAGTTTCAGATAATATAGAAGATCTTAGGTGACCTGAAATATATAATGCAATAATTTCAGACAGTTATAAGCATTATGAAGAAAATAAAATGGGACCATGTCATACATGGGGATGGGGAACTACCTCAGATCGAAGGTCCAGGGCAGCCTCTTGGAAGAAGTAGTATCTGCACATCCACCAGAAGGATGGCAATCAGCAAGCCCTTCGGAAACCTCAGAAAACACCATGACAAGCAAAGGGAACAGTGTATGCAAAGACTTTGGGAGAAGGACTGTTGACTTCTTTGAGAAACAGAGAGAAAGCCAGTGCTCCTTATGTTATACATTTTGCCTGGAGATAGAGAAAATTAGCCCTGCCCATCCTCAGTCTTCCACCTAATAGGCACCATTCATTTATCAATGAGAGTTGGGATTTATCAATCTTGTCTCAAAGACAGGAGAGGAGATAGTCACTGAAGTCCTTCTTAGAATGAGCAGAAGAAAGTTTGACAGGGTGTATTGGTTACTTTTTCTTTGTTGCTGAGACAAACACTTGACACCAAAATGAAGCAAGGAAAGGTTTATTTAGCTTACAGTTCTGGAGATTTCAGTCCATAATCAGCTGGCTCCAAAGCAGAGTGGCATAGCACTGGGGCAACACTTCAAGGCAGCAGCCAGAGCAAAACGCCAGTTTCTTCTCTACTTTATATTGTACACAGGCCACGCCCCCTCCCAGGGTGGGTGCAGCACGCACAAAATGTCCTTGACCTTCTTTGCACAGGATGAGGATATTTACAAAGTAAGAACCCTGGCTCCCTGCTGAGTCTCTCAGTTAAACTGCTAAACTTCTCAAGTTGACACAATGTATTAACCATAAGACAGGGTCACATAATTAAATCTGGGACTCTTAGACATCTTTAATGCAAAAACTGTTATTTTCTACTTTCATGTGATATATTTTAGTAGGAATGCAACACTGGGTTAATAATTCCCTATTCATGTCTGGACATCCTTGTTTTTTTTTTTTTTTGGTCTGGACAGTCTTTAAAACGAAGTAACTAATTAAATTTTTTATGGAGGTCCCTGGTTTCCCCTGAGGCTGCTGTCTACAACTCTGAGCAACATAATCAAGCGCACTTTAAACAATTAGATGAACCAGACAAAGAAAAATGTCCTTGTTATGCATATTATCAGCAACAAAGCAAAAGAAGCTTGCGAATATGTCATTGCATCTTCCAGGAACATGTGTCTAGGAGTAAGAGATGATAAAATAGAAATTTCATGATTCTCATTCTTAGCTAGGATTACAAAATTTCATTGGTATTTCTTTTTAAAATAATTCATTTTCAAAAAAAAAGAGAAAGAAAAGGGCTGGGGATTTAGCTCAGTGATCTAAGCATCTGCCTGGCAAGTGTGAGGTTGTCAGTTCTATCCCCAGTGCTGAAAAAAAAAAAAAAAGAAGAAGAAAGAAGAGGTGTTTTTTTTTTTTAATTTTAGAAAGCAAAACCAAAAAAAGGATAGAAATGATGCAGAATTTCAAAAAAAAAGGAAGAAATCAACACTTGTTAATACATTTCATATTGTTACCTTAGAAGTAGTTGTTCAAGTTACAGGATCTAGGCATAAAAAATGGTCAAACAATGACAGCACAAATTGTTCTTTTTGATGAACAGAAGAGTTTTAAGAAGTCACTCAAATTTTTCTCCCCAGTGCAAAAGCACAACCTTGCCTCAACTACTTTCATTCCCCTGCTGTTCAAAGGGTCTGGAGTGCTGGACAAACCCGATCCTCTTCTGGGAGTTGCATTTCCAGACTGGAAACCAAAACCTCAATATGTGATCAAGGGTTGCAAGGTGCACTGGATGGGTAGCGGTCACCTCCACACTTAGTTACCGAAGCTGCAATGTTAAGGGTTGGATTCATCATAAGTATCGTCCAGATTAGGCTGTACCTCTTCATGTGAGAAGAGATGTATATGTACAGGTTGGGGAAGAATTGTTGTGAGCCTTCTCTGGATACTTACTACCACAGGAAGGAAAAAGAGCACGTCATGACAAACCTCCACTTCTGCTCTTGCTCCCTGCCTAGAAGCCAGGGAATTCTCTGAAATTTAGATCATATCTTGTACTCCAAGCCTCCTCTCAAGACCTTACAATGATCTACAGAGGACCAGACAACTTTCTCAATCCCAGACCTTCTCCTGAGTCCAGCCGCTTGTCCTGCCTCTGGCTCCTTGTGTTCCAGACCCACTGCTCTGGCTGATTTTCAGATTCCCCAAGGGCATCCTTATTGCAGGAACTTTGCCTTTGCTCTTTTGTCTGCCTGAAAGATTTCTCCAGTTTTCCACAGAGTTCCTTCCTTCAATTCTTTTACCGCTCAGATCCAATGTCAAAGAAGCTGTCTTGTCCATCCTTCCCAAAATAGCAACATCCTTCATCCCACTACAGTGGAATAAATTGTGTTTCTCAAAAATTCATATGTCAAAGTCCAACCCCCCAGTGTGAATGTATTTTGAGGATACAGCAAAGAAACTAGTCATCTGTAAACTAAGGAGAAAGTCCTAACTTGGAGCCAAATCAGACTGCATTCTGACTGGACATCCAGCTTCCAGAACTGTGAGAAAATTACATCTCTATTGTTTGTTTAAGTCACACTATCTGTGGTATTTGTTACAGCAGCCTAAGCTGACTTGTACACCAACTAACACCTTCTGCCCACTGCCCTATGTGGTTTTTCCCCACAGCCCTTATCACTATCTGCATGAGTACACATTTAGTCATTTGCGTTTTAACAGTCTCTCTTCAGCATACTACCCACTCCATGAGGAGAAGTTATTTAATCACTGCTTTCTCTAATACCTGAAAGACACATCCCATAAACAGTTGCTGAAAGACTTGAATGAATGAGTAAATAAGGATATTTTAGAGCATTTGTTACTAAAGGGAAAACTGCATTTTTCCTTTACCAGTTGAAAGCATAACATCTCTCCTGTTCCCTCGCAAAAATAGCAGATGCTTTTAAAAAGGAGAATGCTGTAAGCTAGCACCTCATTTAATCCCAATGAGAGCAGAGTGGAACAGGAAATAAAATGATGATTTTGGACAGTACACGGCCCAGAACCTCTAATATGGTGGTCACATTTCATTTTCATGTCCGTTCATATTGATGAGTTGCATTCAAGTGCCTCTTGCCCTCAGGAACCTGTTAGTTCAGTTCAGGCCAGGTACTTTTATCTGCTGGAAAAATGTGGCTCAGTTCTCATTACAGACCCATGATGTGTATTTTGAATCTGTGGCAACACTGAAGGTATATCTTACAGCATCCTTTAAGGACCCTGGGGATTGGTTTCCATAGCAGGCTTGCTGATGGTGTCCACAGAGATATTGCATCATGATTCTGTGCCAGAGTATTTTGATTAACCCATTACGGGGCTTACATTAGTCAACTTTCCTGTTCCAGGGACATGATATCTCACACCCACAACGTAAAGGAGAAGCAGTTTAATTTGGCTCAGGGTTTCAGGGGATTCAGTCCATGTTGGCTGGATCCAAGGCTGAAACATCATGGTGGAAGAGCGTAGCAGAGCAGATATTCAGTTCATGGCAGCAGTGAAGCATAAAAGGGGAGCAGTACCAAAAAGGAAGAGGACAGAGACCAGGTATAGACCCCCAGATCACATACCCTGGCCCATGCAGACACACCCAGAAGTGTGCTTTACTAATCCCCTGGGTAGGGCAGCTCCTGAGCCAATCAAGTTGACACAACTAAGCTTAACTGTCGCTGGGACACCACAAGTTCTGTAACACCAAAAGACAAGTCTGCAAAAACTCTGGCAGAGGTGAACTGTGAAGCAACAGCGAAAAGTGTTCTTCAGGCTGAATCCGTCTCACACTTCTTAAATTTAGACGACTTAGTCTCTCTGGCCAGTGGCTCAAGGAAGCAACTAATGTCAGGGTCTTGGTTCACTGCCCAAAAAGTTGACATTGAATTAATTGTTTAAGGTCAGTCACAGGATGAGTTAAAAGAAGAGTCATGATGAGGAAATGGTGAATTCAAACTAATGGTCTGCTTTTTTAAGGACAGTTTGAAATACTTCCCAGCAAGAACATAAAAACTACCATCTAAGAGGCCACATTAAGAGCTATAATTTTAGTGCCCAAACTACAATATCCAGTTTAATTTCCCCTTATCAAATTGTTTCTCCCCAGATATGTTGTGGACCCTTGAGAGAAACCTGAGAGCTATAGGAAGTAGATCCACCAAATAAATTTGACAGATATTCAATATTAATTGCTTAGAGCTACTGTAACACATTACCATGAATTTGATACCTTAAAACCACAGAAATTGATTCTCTCATCGTTCTGGAGGCCAGAAGTCTGAATTCAAGGCGTCAGCAGAGTTAGTTTTGTCAACAGGCTGTAAAGGAGGTCTCACTGGCAATTCTTGGTGTTCCTTGGATTATGAACACACCACTCCATTGTTTGCCTTCATCTTCATGTGGCTTTCCTGCGTCTTTGTTTTCTTTTCTGACCCTTATAATGACACCTTCATTGGATTTAAGGGCCCACTCAGATCTCAGATGATCTCATACCTTGGTTATGACTGCAAAAGTCCTTATTCCAAATAAGATCATATTCTGTGGTTCTAGAGGTTAGGGGTTGTGTGCATCTTTTGGAGGATACTACTTACCTACTAGACATTTGTAACCCAAAGCTCAGTTAGTCATTATTTGGTTTTAAATCACAAATTAGCTGGATGGCATTAAGCTCTTTGTAATCTGAAACTTTCTCTCTTCCCTCCAAAGTCCTATTTTGTTCTTTCTTCGATGATCTTCTCAGTTCGTATCTCGCCAAACACAATCCAGTAATTCCTATGGATTCCAGCCATTCCCTTCCCCAAACCCTTTTGTTCCTCAGACATCTCCATTTCCATAAACTTATATCTGTATTCTGAAAAGAATATGGACTTTAAAGCCTGACCCTGTCACTTATTGCTGTCATGTCACCTTGGAGGAGGCACCCATCTTCTCCGAGGGTCAGTCCTATTATCTGTAAAATAACAGCTGCTTAAGAATTAATGCCATGGCCAGGGATTTACCTTGGTGGCATAAGCGCCTGCCTGGAAAACACAAGGTTTTGAGTTCTATCCCCAGCACCAAAAAAAAGAACTCATGCCACTAGATATAAAGTACCCAGCTGAGTACCTTGCTCATTGCAGCAAAGGCTTGGTCAGTGCTAGTGATATTATTGTTCTTCCAAAAACACATCTTCTCTGGGTGATACTGAGTGTCTTGCTTAGGTGTGGCATAGCTGTGCATTGTGGGAGTGGTCTTGAGGCTACAAAGGAGGCATCATTGCCCTTCGAGAACCCACAAATGGATTTTTTCTGTGCTCTGAAATTCTTAGATAAAGAAAGTTTAGAAATGTCCTTGAATCAGAATGCATGGATCATGGCTTTCTCTGTGTTTAGAAGACACGCACGTTCACCATTACTGATGATGGGAATTTATCCTAATTTAACACCATTTCCAAAAGGAAATTACCTTTCAATTGCAACCTTGTCTCTTCTTACAGTCTGTTTTCTGTAGCAGTTTTCTAGCTATTCTTACAAATGCAATAATCCATCTCCCTCTAATTTTCCTCGTGATTACTGGATTTGAACCAGTAAGTTTGTAGTCATCTTTTGTTTTGTTTTGTTTTGTTTTGTTTTGTTTTAAGTTGCAGCACTTTGGTTGGGCCAAAAATTCTACAGGTCCAAGCTAGCCATAGCAGACTGTCTATCAGGACTTGTCCAGTGAAATAGAAAAATTTCTCTGTGACTTTCTCTGGTCAAAGTGGTGCCCCAGAATAGAGTTTTTTCTAGGATAACCACAATAATGAAAACAAAAACCCTCCTGTATATGATCACTCTTGTTTGGATGATAATTATATTCCCTTTTCTGCTACTTTCATCAAATTGGCAAATCTGCATATCATTTGTAAAATAGATTGTCATCATGAATCATAAATCATGCTGATAAGCCTATTATTCTATTCTCTGATCCTCCTAGATAGTAGAATATCACTATTTTCTAAGATCATTCTAGGTGCTGCTGCTTAACTCTTGCTTGTCCTTCCAAGACCAAGGAAGGGGCTCAACACTGTCACCCCTGGAACTTATCTAGCCCACCAATAAATTTTTATGGATAATACAGTATAAGGGATTTTTTGCTTGTTTGTTTTTTGTTTGCAAGTTTTAGAGGAAGGCACTCTCTGATTCAAAGTGGTCCCTGCCACTCTCTGTCCTGTTTTTACTCATTTGCTGATGGGTCCCTAAAGTCATTTGAATTGGTGATCGCTGAAGAACCTTAGCAGTTTCACTGGGAAATGTTCAATAATACTGGCTAATAAGTCCAGTTAGCATTACTAACAACTCCTTGTCTGCTCGGCACACCTAGGCAGAAAGGACTTTGTCAGCCTGACTCATGGGTTCATATTTCAAGCTTACTCAGAGAATTAATTGTCAGATTGTTTGACTCCAAGAGTCACACACCAAGTTTCATTGAGTTATGGGATTTTGGTATTTCCTAAATGGTGGCATTTTTGTATTGAGCTATAAAACATACCAGTAATAATGTGCCTGGAATTTTCCCTCAATAAAATATTTAATTTTTTAATTTGGTATTTTAAATAAAAGCTAAACTGACCCAATAAAACACAGAAAAAAGTGAGAACTATACCCAGGAGTTTGTTTATGTGGCAAAGCAAATACTGACCTACCAGACATCTATGTCTTTCCCACTTAGCTTTGGCCATTGAATTCTACAGGTCCAACCTAACCATGTCCAACCCTACTAAAACTTGCAAGGTCTAATGATCAATGACTTTCTATGAGTTGCTCTGGTACATTTTGACTGTTGGTCCAAATATTGCTTCTGAAGCACTTCAGAGCTCCTTCAGAATCTTCTGAGGCTCCTTATGTAGGCAAATGTTCCACAGAGTGAGGTTTGCCTGCTGAACTACTTTCAGCAAATTCTGACAAATCTACGTAAATAGTTTTTGTTTTGTTTTGTTTTGTTTTTTTACTGTAGGATTCTGGGTCTTTAGTATGCCTAAGAGCTATACAGCACATGATATTTCCCAAATTCATTGGTCAAGCAAATTCTTCTTGCACAAAACATCTGTTTACTAGTATTCCAAGACACATACTTTGAGAAAAAGTGATGCAGCTGGTAGGCAGAATTTGTGACAATTACTGAATACTTCAGCCTTTTCCCAGTGACTAGGTTACCCCAAACAAGTTACAGACCTTCATGAGACCTTAAGGACTTCTCAAAACTATGAGTCATTCTTGCTTCGTCTGATAAAGGAACAGGTGAAATTTTCTCCCAACTCAAATAATTTCTCATTTGTCCTAGAGCTTTATAATATTTTATTTGGTTATTTCCACTACTGTATTTTCCCATAAATGACATTACAAGTCTTTAAGTCTTCAGTTCTGCTGGTTGAGCTAAGATTTTTTTATGGAATTACCACAGAACCCTTGAGCTAAGATTTTTTTATGGAATTACCACAGAACCCTTATACAGTGGTACCTGAGAAACTAAGAGTAACTGAAGGACTTTGTTATTCAGTTCCCTAAACTCCACACAGTAGTTCTGAAGTTAGGATTCCCGGGGCTTGCAATTTATTCATGTGGTGGAGTTTTCTTTCATTGCAGTGAATAAGAACAAAAAAGGAGGTCACAGGCCCATCTCCTCCTCTTCTGAGGCTTCACCTCCTAGGGCTTAGTTCTAATGACTCATCTTCAGGATTAGTTTCAGTGGCTTGCCAACAACCCAATATTTTCAACAGTGGTTTGTCTTTTGATCGTTTCCGGAAGAAGTGGGAGCGGTCTGCGCAAGTCAAAAACACAAACCACTGACCTTCCCGAAGTAGGATTCTTCTTTTGGAATCCAAGAAATAGAAAATCATATATTGCTGTTTGTTTCGCAAGCTAAGAAAAATAGTTTTTGTCGCTGTTGTTATTATTGTTGTTGCTATTGCTGTTGTTATGAATGAGAACAAAGAGCAGACCCATTGGGTGGTGATGTGATAATACAATGAAAACTTTCTACCAAGTAACTCATTTTTAGCACTTTTCATACCTATCTGTGATCCAAACATGTGCTTTAGCTTTTCTGCAGAGTGATAACCTGTGCTCGAGAATTGCAAGTCTTTTACTATATATTAGAGCAACTCCAGGAAAACTACCTGACTGTCCTTCATGAGAAATGGGCAACGTTTGGTGATAGATGGAAAGACCACCACCTGTTGAATGTACATTTAATTTTCTAGCAAG
>RJWT010004914.1:0-31529 GCA_004365215.1 Cuniculus paca
TTTTGTATTCAGGCTAACAAAAAATGACTACTTTTTATGAATCTTTCAGCTTCTAGCTTGAATCTTCTCCATTAAAGCATTACTTATTTAAAAAGGGATATGAGAGCTGTTGTTTTCTTACTTCTTTTGTTCCTAACCTTGAAATATAATTGACTACCCTATAGGTCTCAATGGTATAAGTCATTAGGAAGATAAAATACATGGTATTAAAAGAAAAAATGATAAGATGTTCAAATTAAGTAATGATGTCAATAATCCTACTTTGTGAAAATGAGTTATGTGATAGATGTTAATTATCATAATCACAGTTTCGCAATTAAAACATCTTTAAATTTACTAAAGAAAATTAATTTTGGAGATCTGCTTAAAGGTTTACTAGAAAAAAATATAGCTATTCAAAATTAGGTAAATAAAATATACATGATTTATTCTATATCTTCAAAGTACAGCAAATAATATCATTAATGAATTAGAATATTATAAAATGTAAAAACAAAATATGATCCTCTTACAATTACTATGACTAAAATATCTGCAAATTACTCTTTTTGAAATTTGAAAATTACATTTTTTTCTTTTCATTTCTTCCCCAGCTGAGGTCTACATGTAATTACATTTTAAAATGGAAAACTATAAAGCACAGAATCCATTTTCTATTAAAATTAAGACACAGGTAACAAAAAAATCCAAAGCAGCTGCAAGAAAGTGAGGATCGATGTAAGGAACTACGAAGAGGGGTAAAATCTTAAGACTCTGCCAGGCTGCTGACAGCTTGATGGGATGAAAGACATGTGGCAGAAATAAGCGGACGACATAAAACTAGGATGAAAAGGGGCACATGAATAAAAGAAGCATCAGGGTTAGACAAAAACAGCATTTGGGAGACTTTAAATAAATCTTTATTTTGTCCTCTCCCTCTCCAAGCCAGCCTCTCTCAATCAATCTCTAGAATTTTTCATGGATGGGGCTGGGGATTTAGCTCAGTGACACAAGCACCTACCTGGCAAGCTCAAGGTCATGAGCTCGATCCCCGGTATCAAAAACAATGGGGGGGGTGGTGGAGGAAAAAGATGTTTCTACCTAGAATTTTTCATGGACAGAATTATAAAAATGTGATAATTTAAAGATAAGATTCTGTAACACAATTACAGAAGTTCTCCTTCGCTGTCATATCAAAAATCTCACCAGTAGGATGTGGATATTCCTCTAAATAAATTCAGTACATATTTTCCGTAAAGCTGAGTACTGTACTTTCTACTTAATAATGGCTCAAATATATGTATTAGTTAATTAGACATCCAGAATTGACTTGTTAAAAAAGATAAATCAGGACATGACTTGTAACATTAAAAAGAAAAATTCTTTAGTAGATAGACCTATAAACACAAAATATTTAAATCTTCTATAAATAATAAATACATCTAGCATACTGTAGATATAATTGAAAGTTTTAAGAACTTAATAGATCCCACACCTTTCCCAAGACAAAATAGGGGACACTACTACAGTTATAATTTTATTCTATTACTAAACTATTCAATCATTCTTAATCTCCAACATACTAGAGGACAAAATGAAAAAAAATCATTTCATACAGGCAATGTCATTTGAAAAAAACCATCATGTCACTCAATTACTGTTCTTGTTGTTTACTGGTAATTCATTAATTACTGTCATTTTGTAAATTGTTATTTATAGGGATTTAATTTAGTCCTAGGCTCTACTCTCATCAGCATATTGTCTATGGGCCTACAGTCCATTTTGTTTTTATCAGATTATGCAAACATCAAACATACATTGAGTCAAAAAGTATACTTTCAAATTATGAAGTATAGGCTAACAGAGAGGAATCAGTTCACTCTGGACAATGGAACGAATTTTCAAAAGATGAGCCCAGACCAAGGTTCATAATATGTACAGATACCAAAGCATTTTGAGAAATCAAAAGGTTATTTCAGAAGCTTTGTTTTCCTATATTTCTCTGTAGTTCACAGAAATGAACCCTAAGAAAATTGTCTTGGAACATTAAGACTCTATCATTTATTTTTATTGCTGTATGTTTGTGATACATACAGATTATTACATTCACCTTGGGGATTTGATACATACACATATTTTGATCATTTTTACTCCCCCTGTTACTCCTTGCCTTCCCCTCTCTCTTCCTCCCCAGATCCACTTTCCATCACTACAGTTTACCTGCCTGTTTCTTAATGTGGCTCTTTAGTTTGCTCTTTAAATTATTGTATATTTTGGGTCTCTCATACAAAAAAAAAAAACAAACCCCAATGCAATATTTAACCTTTTGTGACTGATTCATTTCTCTTGCATTGTCATCTCAAGATCTATCCATTTCCTAAAAATAATTCAAATTTATCCTTTGTGGCTAAGACAGAAGATGAAAGAAATAGAGGGGGAGTGGGGTGCGGATGGGGAGGGGGAGGGGGAAGGAGAGAGAAAGAAGAGGAAGGGAAGGGGGGGAGGAGAGGCAAACACACATATTTTCTTTATTCATTCCTCTGTTGATGGGAATATAGGTCACTCTGGTTTAGCTACTGTGAATTGTATTGCCATAAACATGGGCAAGAGGCAAGCACATATTGCTGTAGTAGGATAATTTTGGCTCTTTCAGAACATCCTAGGAGAGGTATAGTTCGGTCAAATGGAATTCTATTTTTAGCTTTCCAAAAAATCTCCATACTGATTTCTAGAGTGACTGTACTAGTTTACATTCCTACCAACAATGCAGAAGGTTTCTTTTTTCCAACAACCTTCTATTTGTTGTTTTTTTTGAGTCCTTGAAGATGGTCATTCTTACTTGAGTAAGGTAGAAACTCAGTGTCATTTTTGATTTGCATTTTTCTAATGGTCGAAGATGGTGAAAATTTTTTCATGTATTTATTGGCCATTTGTATTTCTTCTTCTGTGACATGTCTATTCATTTCAATTGCCCATTTTTTGACTGGGTATTTTTTGACAGTCTAACTTTTTTGAGTTCTTTATATATTCTAGATCATCAGTCTTCTATTTGAGGAGTAGCTAGTAAAAATGTTTCCTCATTTTTGTAGATTATCTCTTCACTGTTTCCTTTGGTATGCAGAAGCTTTTTCATTTGACATGATCCCATCTGTTGATTCTTGGTATTATTTCTTGTGCAATGGGGGTTCTGTTCAACAAATCTTTACCTATCCCTTTCAAGTGTTTTATCAATTTTTTCTACCAGTACATTCAATGTTTCTATTTTTTTATTTTATGAAATATATAAAACAAAATTTCATAACAAAATAATAGGAGAACAACGATAGTTAATACATTGTGCATTGTTGTCTTCAAAGTAGTTACTCAGAGTACAAGAGATGGGCATAAAACATTCACCCAATGATTTACAACAAACCTTTCTTTTCAAGAACTAAGAGAAACTAGTAGTATAACTATCTTGGTTTTTCTTTCTTTTTCCCTTCCTTCATTTCCCCCTTTCCCTACTCTAGTTCCTCTTTCCTTTTGAGCAAGTTCTTCCCGTTTCACAATATCTACTGTACATTTTGGTCCATACTCTTTCTCATACCAGGGAGCCAATACAATGTTTACACATGTGAGTCTGATTTATTTCACTTATGAATATGGTCTCTACTTGCATCCATTTACCTATAAGTGTCTCAAGTTTATCCTTCTTTATGCCTGAGTAGTATTCCATTGTGTAAAAAAGATCTTTTTTTACACATTCTTCAGTTGATGGGCACTTGGGCTGTTTCCAAGGTTTACCTATTACAAATTGTGCTGCAATAAACATAAGGGTGTACAAATCATTGTGGCATGATGTTTTAATTCTTCCAGGAAGATATGCAGAAGGGAATAACTCGGTCAAATAGGACCTCTAATTCAAGTTTTTTTTGGAAACTCTTCACTGATTTCCGCAGTGGTTGCACCAGTCTATACTCCCACCAACACTGGAGAAAGTTTCCTTCTTCCCCACAGCCCTGCCAGCATTTTTTATTGTTTGATTTCTTGACAATAGTCGTTCTTTCTGGAGTGATATGGAATCTCAGTGTTGTTTTAATATGCATCTCCCAAATGGCCAGTGATGTTGAACATTTTTTCATATATTTATTTGCTGCTTGTATTTTTTCATCTGAGAAGTATGTATTCATCTCAGATGCCCATTTTTGGATTAGGTCTTTGAATTTGGGGGCCTGACTTTTCTTCAGTTCTTTATATATTTTAGATATAAGTTCTTTGTCTGAAGGACAACTGGCTATAATTTTTTCCCACTCTGTGGGTGATCTTTCCACTCTGTTGGTGATTTCTTTTGTTGTGCAAAAGCATTTTAATAGGGTGAGATCCCATTTGTTGATTCTTTGTAGTATTTCCTGTGTGATCAGGTTTTGTTCATGGAGTCTCTGCCTACACCTATGTCTTCAAGATTTCTAGGTCTTCGATCCATTTAGATTTTATTTTAGTACAGAGTGAGAGATGTGGATCAAGATTCTTCTCATGTGTATATCCAGTTCTCCACTATTTATTAAAGCAATAATCCTTTCTCCATCAAATATTATTGGCTACTTTGTCAAAAATCAACGTGTCTGGGATTGTTTCTGCATCCTCTAGTCTAGACCATTAGTCAATATGTCTGTCTTTGTGCCAGTACTATGCTTTAAAAAAAACTGATTTTAAAGTATCTGATTTCAAGACTTCTAGTATTCTTACCATCTCAAGTACAAAATTTTTATTTGATATGCAATTACATTACTTGTAATACTGAATTTCCCATGAAAGTATTGCATGTGTTCTCTAAAATATGGAAATATTTTCAAGTTTTCTTTTACAAAGTGACAGTGGTTCCACAAGAACTGGCCCATTTCAAGACACTTTCACATCTTAACAGTCATTAGATCATAGCGGTACTGTACACTAAGACCCTATATTAATACGTCACGTACCCTGAAGTTCCTATTTCTTTAGTAAATTCATTGTCACCCATCCACCATTCAGAGTAAGTACCAAATTTCCAGGTAGCTGGTAGACAGGGGTTTCCTAATCACCATTTCACAGTAGGGCAGTCTTTCCTGATTCCCAGCTTTACACAGGTAGATATTCTCCCATTCATAAGATTTAAAGAGTAGTTTGCTGGAGAGGAGACAAAATGGCAGAGCCAACAACTCAGCTTCTCCAGGACAAACTATCTAGAGTCTGGAAAACAATAGCTTGTAAAAGAATTTAAGTGAGAGGAGGGTACACAAGAAGCATGAAGGAATTGACAGAAAAGAAAAAAATAGGATTACATGATATAGAAGAGAACCACCGAGCAGAAGAGAGGCCGTAGTGCCACGAACAGCAGCTGGCTACCTACAAGCTGGGAGGCTCAGTGAGACTATCAATTTTTCTCCTCACAGAGAACCAGAGGGCTGCACCAGGACCAGGAAAATCTTATGCACCTGAAGACGGAAAGAACATGAGATAATGGTTCCCTAGTGGCTCTCCAGAATCAATAGCTGGTAAGTGACTGGGTTACAGTGCCCGAGGACACAGTGGCACAAAGCATGAACTGGTAGGCTGTCACTGTAGGAAAGGGATAGATGTTTGAACCTGGGTCCCAGAATAACCCTTTAGCAGCTTCACACTGCTGAATTCCCAGAGTAGAAGAGGAAGGACTGTCACAGGAAACAGCAGTCAGTTGGAGAGTTCCAGCCTGAGTTACACAGGCTTGGAGGTTCACATTGGTACCATGTTTTCACTGCTAACAGGAGACCCAAAACAGAGTCTCATGGTATGTTATTTCTCAACAAGCCCTGATAGATACCACTATAACAGATTATACTATTGCTGGTGTAGTTCAATTGATTGCACACAGTAGAATCCTAAGACAAATACAACAGACAGTCAAGACTAGTGAGATTGAAAAGACCTAAATATTAACCCAAGAGGTAGAAATGACAAAACAAAAAAGCAAAATGCAATCTCAAACGCCCAGCATATCCAGAACAAGTGCAGGAGACATCGAAATATAGGTCACTGGATATGCACACTTGAAATATATGAGAAGATAGCAAATGAAATAAAGAAACAAATCCATGAGGCTATAGAAGAAATCAGATTAGAAATAATCTCTTAGGTAAAGAAAGAAATGACAACCTTAATAAATGAGTTGCTCAGCATAGCTAGAGAAGACATAGATAAAAAAGTACAGGAGCATGGGGAAATGATGGAAACCTTGAATGACAATATAGGAAAGAAACAGAATGTATAAAAAAATTCAAAGAGATATCCAGGAAATTAAAAATTCCATCAAGAGCTGGCAAAACTGCAGGAACAAAACTGAAGATAAACTTTCAGGCCTTGAAGATAGGATCACAGCTAGTGATTAAAAAGGAAAGAACTGTTAAAAAAAACAAGGGACCAGGAAATAACAATTCAACATCTCCAAGACAATGCAAAGAAAAACAATATAAGACTGTTAGGTGTCAGTGAAATGCAGGAGTCAAAGTAAATGACATAAAAAAATTTTTGCAGAACTAATAGCAGAAAATATCCCAACCATGGGAAAAGACTCAGATATACAGATAAATGAGGCATATGGAACTCCAAACAGTCATAACCAGAATAAATCTACACGCAGACATATACTAATCAAAGTCCTAGAAATTCAGCATAAAAACAAAATACTAAAAGCTGTTAGAGGAAAGAAACAGCTCAACTATCAAGCAAAGCCCATTAGCATCACAGCAGACTTCTCAACACGAACCCTCTAGTCAGGACGAGCTTACAATGAAGTATTTCAAGCCCTGAAAGAAAACAACTTTCAACCTAGATTGATATACCCTACAAAACTTTCTTTGAAAATTAATGGAGAAATAAGATATTTCCATGACACATAACAACTGAAGAAATTCATGTCCACCAAACTAACCCTAGAAAAAATAATGAAAAACATACTCGATAGAGATAAAAATGACCACAATTCCCAGAATAACAACAGAAGAAAACCACAAGGAGGGCAAGCAATTAGCCAAGGAAGGAAAGCAGGGAACCAACAATAGGAAAATAACATGACAAAGTTAAGCCAATATATATCAGTGATAACCATCAATGTAAATTGCCTCAATTGACCAATTAAAATACATAGGCAAAATGTATCAAGAAACAGGATCCAACAATATGCTGTATACTAGAAACACATCTGACTTGAAAGAAAACACACAGACTGAAAGTCAAAGTATGGAAAACAATATTCCATGTGACAGGATCCCAGGAAAAAGCAGGGTTGGCTATACCATTTGCAGACAATGTGAACTTCAAACCAAAAATGGTCAAAAGAGATAAAACGATCACTATACACTTGTTAGGGGGAAAATTCAAAAGAGAGATGACGATACATATGTACCAAACACAGGAGCACCCAACCATATAAGACATGAATTACACAAGACTAATCAAATAAGCAATACACAATTGTAACAGGGGACCTTAATACTGCACTGTCACAAAGATATAGATCAACTAGAAAAAAATCAGCAAAAAAATAACAGAACCGAATCAAACCTGTGAACAAACAGACTTCTCAATGTTTACAGAATGTTACACCAAACAATATGAGAATACACATTCTTCTCAGCTGCACATGGGACATTCTCTAAAATAGACCATATATTAACCCAGAGAACATACTTAAGTAAATGCAAAGGGACTGAAATTATCCCATGATATTATCTGAACATAGTGCACTGAATTTGGAAATTAATGGCAAAAGAAACTGCAAAACCTACATAAACACATGGAAATTAAATAACACCCTCCTGACCAACCAATGGGTTACAGATGAAATTAAAGAAATTAAACAGTATCTACAAGTCAATGAAAATGTAGCTACAACATACCAGAACCTATATGACACAATGAAAGCAGGCCTCAGAGGGTAATATATAGCAATGAATTCTCATATCAGCACAAAATGAGCACAAATAAAGAACCTAATGCTACATCTCAGGTTTCTAGAAAAAGAAAAGCAAGTCAAGACCAAAGCTCATAGAAGGGAGGAAATTATAAAGATCAGAACAGAAATTAATGCAATTGAGACTAAGAAAACAATACAAAGAATTAATGAATTCAAGAGTTGGTTCTTTGAAAGAATAAACAAAAGTGATAAACCCCTTGACAACCTCATCAAGAAAAGGAAAGAAAAAACACAAATTCCTTCCATTAGGAATGAAAAAGGTGAAATTACTACAGATTCTGTGGAAATTCAGATCATCAACACCTACTTTGAAAATCTTTACTCGTATAGGCTGCAAATCACAGAGGAAATGGACAGAGTCCTAGAAACATATGAATTACCAAAGCTGAATCAAAAAGATATAACAATTTTCAATAACTTAATATCAGCTACTGAAATTGAAAATATAATTAAAAACATACCAACAAAGAAAAGCCCAGGTCTTGATGGATTGACAGCTGAATTCTACAAGAAATTTAGAGCAGATTTAACGCCAATACTCCTCGAACTATTCAATGAAATTGAAATGGAATTAGTTCCACCTAACTCATTCCTGGAGGCAAGTATTACTCTGTTACCAAAACCAGAGAAAAACTCAACCAAAAAGAAGTACTATAGGTCAATCTCCCTAATGAACATTGATGCAAAAATTCTCAATAAAATACTAGCAAACAGAATGCAGCAAATCATCAAGATTATACATCATGAGCATGAGGGATTCATCCCAGGAATGCAAGAATGCTTCAAAATATGCAAACCAATAAATGTAATACACCACATCGACAGAGGCGAAGACAATAATCACATGATCATCTCAATAGAAGCAGTAAAAAACTTTTGATAAAGTCCAGCACCAGCTCATGATAAAAATCCTACAGAAAATTGGAATAGATGGTCTCTACCTCAATCTGATAAAGGCCATCTATGACAAACCAACAAACAACATCATACTAAATGGACAAAAATTTTAAGCTTTCACTCTAAAATCAGGAACAAGACAAGGATGTCTACTATTACCACTCCTATTCAATAGAGTTCCAGAAAAGTTAACCAGAGCAATTAGAGAAGAGAGAGAAACAAAAGGAAGAAGTTAAATTATTATTTGCAGATGATATGATATTCTACATAGAAGACCTCCAAAACTCCATCAAAAGACTACTAGAGTTAATAAGCAAATTCAGCAGCATAGTTGGATACAAAGTCAACAACAACAACAAAAAAGTCAACAGCATTCCTGTATACCAACAACAAACTCACTGAGAGAAATTAGGGAAATAACACCTTTCACAGTGGCATCTAAAAAAGTGAAGTACTTAGGAATCAACCTAACAAAGGAATTAAAAGATCTATACATTGAAAAATATAACACCCTAAAAAAGGAGATAGAAGAGGATATCAAAAAATGGAAAGATATCCCTTGCTCTTTAACACGAAGAACCAACATAGTGAAAATGGCCATACTCCCAAAACTGTTATCCAGATTTAATGTAATCCCAATTAAACTATCATTAACATACCTCACAGATCTAGAGAAAACATTCCTAAAATTCATTTGGAAACAAAAGAAACCTAGAATAGCAAAGGCAATCCTGAGCAAAAAAGGCAAGGAAGGAAGCATCACAATTCCTGACTTGAAATTATACTACAAAGCTATTGTGATAAAATCACCATGGTACTGACAAAAAAACAGACCTAAAGTTCAATGCAACTGATTAGAAGATGCAGACACAACTACAAAAACACTCAGCCACCTTATCTTTGACAAAGAGGCTAAACATGTTCACTGGAAGAAAGATAACCTCTTTAATAAATGGTGCTGGAAAAACTGGCTTTCCACATGCTGAAGACTGAAAATAGACCCACGTCTATCACCACACACTAAACTAAAGTCAAAATGGATCAAAGATCTGAATATTAAAATAGAAACACTACATCTACTGGAAGACAAGGTAGGCAGAAATCTTGAAGACACAGGGGTAAGCAAAGAGTCCAGGAACAAAATGTGAACAGGAAGTACTTCAAAGAATCAACAACTCGGATTTCATCTTATTAAAAAGTTTTTGAACAGTGAAAGAAATCACCAACAGAGTGAAAATAAAACCCACAAAATGGGAAAAAATTTTAACCAGCTGTGCCTCAGACAAAGGACTTATATCTAGAACACATAAAGAATTAACAAACAAGCCCCCAAAATTCAAAGACACAATCCAAAATGGGCATCTGAGATGAAAACATACTTCTCAGATGAAGAAATACAAATGGCAAATAAATACATGGAGAAAAGTTCAACATCACTGGTCATTCAAGAAATGCAAATTAAACAACACTGAGATTCCATCTCACTCCAGAAAGAATGGCTGCAATCAAGAAATCAACCAATAAAAAATGTTGGCAGGGCTGTAGGGAAAAAGGCACACTTCTCCACTGTTGGTGGAAGTGTCAACTGGTAGAACCACTGTGGATGTCAGTGTGGAGATTCCTCAAAAAACTAAGATTGGAGGTCCCACTCAACCCAGCTATTCCTGTTCTAGGTAGTTCCCAGAAGAACTGAAAACATCATGCCACAGTGATATATGTACACCCATGTTTACAGCAGCACAATTTGTAATAGCTAAATCTTGGAAACAACCCAAATGCCCATCAACCATGGAATGGATAAAAAATATGTGGTATTTGTATACAGTGGAGCTTTACACAGCTAGAAAGAAGGATAAGCTTGAGGTTTTTATATCTAAATAGATGAAACTTGAGATTATACTCATAAGTAAAACAAATCAGACTCCATGTGTAAATACCATATCGCCTCCCCAGTGTAAAAAAAACTGAAAGAATAAGATCCAAAATGCACAATAGATACTGTGAAAATGAAAGGGAAAGAAAGTGCTCAAAAGGAAGAAGGCAAAAGATTATATGTATACAGGTATACATATATATGTGTATATGTATATATATACAAGATAGATAACTATACTACTAACCTCTGTAAGTTCATCAAAAAGAAGTTTGTGTTCTCACTGTTTGATTGATCACTTTTTCATGCCTAAATCTTATAACCTGAAAAGCTACTTCTAGATAACAATATTCAATAAATTAACTAGTGTTAATTTCCTACTGTTTTTTAATTCTGTATCATTTCCATGTTTTGTTTTGTTTTGTTTTTAAAATAAAAGGGTAAATAAAAATTTTTAAAAAAGAAATAAGGTACTTCATGAAAAAGACCAGCTTATAAGATATATGAATGCTAAACCAGCTCTAGTGAAAATACCCCAGAGTATTTTTGACAGAAACCATGACTTGGACACAGCTAAAAACATAGAGGAAAGTGGGATCAATGGATAAACAATCACAAAAAAACATCAGAAAAAGAAAAATAATATACCACTAGATAAAGATGACAATGACAGAAAATAACCAACACATCTCAGTAATATCTCTCAATGCTAATGTCCTCAACTCTCCAACCAAAAAACACAGACTGGCAGACTGGATCAAAAAAACAGAATACAACAATTTGTTGTGTTAAAGAAACTCATCTAATCCAAAATATATATATATATTCATAGGGAAAGGATAGAAAACAACATTTCATGTACCAGAACCCTGAAAACAAGCAGGGGTAGCAATTCTAATATCAGACATGGTAAACTTCAAGTTGAAACTCACTAGAAGATACAAAGAAGGTCCCTAATGCTAGTTTAAAGAAGAACCAACCAAGAAGAGACAAAACTGATAAACATATATACACCAAATACTACAGCACCTTTTTTTTTAAAGAGTTTTCTGTTTTGTTTTGTTTTGTTTTGTTTTGTTTTGTTTTAAAGAGAGCACCTATCTTCATAAATACAAGAACTGCTGAAATTAAAAGATCAAATAAATATTAACACAATCATAGTATAGGATTTTAACACTTCACTTTTGAAAACAGATCAACTAAGCAAAAAAATAGTAAAGAAAGTTTCAGAGCTGAACCACACCCTTGAATATATGGGCTTAATGGATATATACAAAGTATTTCACCCCTCTACAACAGACTATACATTCTTTTCAGCAGCATATGGTATTTTTCAAAAATAGATCACATACTAGTCCTCAAAGCCTGCTTCAGTAAATATAAAAAAACTGAAATCACTCTATGCATATTATCAGACTACTATGTCATGAAAAAAGAAATCAACAACAGAAAAACTTCTGAAAATGCAAAAGCTGTAAGAAAATTAACATTCTCCTAAACAACCAATAGATCATAGAAGAAATCAAGGAAGAAATTAAAAATTTTCTGGAAGTTAATGACGATGGTACCACTCAACACAACCTCTGAGATGCTATGAAAGAAGACCTAATTGGAAAATTAATCATAATCAATGCTCCCATTAGGAAAACAGATCAAGTCCAATAAATAACCTTATGAGAAATTTTAAGATACTTGAGAAACAACAAATTAAGGAGAAAAATTATAAAGATGAGAGCAGAAATCAATGAAATTGAGACTAAAAAAACTGAAAAAAAAATCAACAAACTAAAGAGCTGGTTCTTTGAAAGAATAAACATAATAAGCACTTAGCCAGGCCACCAAGAGAAAAAGAACAGATTCACATCAATGCAATTAGAAATGAAAAAGATTAAAAGCATTACTGGACTTCAAAACATGATGATAATAAATCGGCAATGGCTACCATAATGTCACATTTTCTTTACAGTAGCTGTTCATACCATCACCTTTAATAAAATCAGTTCTTGTATGCTCTTTAGGAGTAGTTCTAGGCATGTATAAGCCTATACATGTACATCTATCCTTTCTGTGTTAAGACAGAATAACAAAACGAAACACAAGAAAAACAGGGACAAAAAAGCAAATAAATAATAATAACAGAGAGCCTGTAATGCTTTCATTCTTTTGTTTTGATTGGTGTTATACTATTCTGTTTTGTTTGAATTTATTGTATGTAAAGGAATGAACAGCTATTTCAAAGAAAACAAGAGACACAATGGTAGCCATTGTTGAATTCTGTCTGTCTTGTTTTGAAGTCCTATACTGCTTGCATTGTTCTGTTATGATCTGCTTTGTTCTGTTCTGTTTTGTTTTGATCTGTTTTATTCTTTTTAAAATAAAAAAGATTAAATCACAAAAGACACTGTTGAAATCCAAAGATAGTAACTACTTCAAAAAATTATATTGTAAAACTTAGCAAATTTTGAAGAAATGGACAGATTCCTAGACATAAACTACCAAAACTAACCCACAAAGATAAATATGTTTAACAACCTAACAGCAAGAAGCAAAATTCATTCCGTAAAAAAAATCCAAGAACCTGATAGATTCACTACTGCATTCTACAAAACCTTTAATGATGTTATATCACTAAATCCTCTGGCTCTTTAAAAAAACTGAAAGAGATAGAGTACTCCCAAATTCATTGGGAGGCCAGTATCACCTGATCCCCCAAACCAGATAACAATCCAGCTAAAAAAGATGATGCATCAAGAAGGTTTCATTCCCGAAATTCAAAGATGGTTCAACATTAGTAAGTCAATAAATATAATACATCACACAAACAGGAGCAAGGTCAAATTACATTATCATATCAACAGATGCAGAAAAGGTAACAAAAATCCAACACTGCTTCATAATAAAAACCCTGAAGAAAATAGGTATAGAAAGATCATACCTGTATATGACAAAAGCAATTTATGATGAAGCAATAGCCATCATCATACTAAATGGGGAAACACTAAAAGCAATCCCTAGGAACAAGACAAAGATGTCCACAATCACCTCTTCTATTCAACATAATATTTGAAACATTAGCCAGAACAATCAGGCAATTAGACAGGAATAAACATAAACATATTGGGAAGGAAGAACTTGCTTTATCATTATTTGCAGATGGCATGATGTTCTACACAGAAGACCAAAAGAACGCCACAAAAACACTCTTAGAATAGGGCCAGGGATTTAGCTCAGTGGCTTAAGTGCATGCCTGGCAAGTGCAAGGTCATAAATTTGATCCCCAGTACCAAAGGGGGGGAAAAAAAACTCTTAGAATAACCAACTTCAACAAAATAGCAAGACACAAGTTCAACACACAAAAATCATTAGCATTTGTGTATACAAATAATAAACCGATGAGAAGAAAATTGTGAAATACCATTCATAGTAGCTTTGAGAAAAGTGAAATACTTAGGAATTAACCTAATCAAGGAAATGAAAGACCTCTACAAAGAAAACTGCAGTACTCTGAAGAAGGAGACTAAGGAAGACATCAGAAAATGGAAAGATGTCCTCTGCTTCTGGATAGGTAGAATCAATATTGCCAAAATGACATACTCCCAAAACTTCTAACAGATTCAATGCAGTCCTGGTCAAAATACCAATAATGTACTTTACAGGTCTAGAGAAAACAATCTCAAAATTTTTATGTAACCAGAGGAGACACAGAATACCAAAAGTAATTTTGGGAAATAAGAGCAAAGCAGGCAGTATAGCAATATCTGACTTCAAGCTATACTATAAAGCAATAGTGATACAGGAAGGGAAAAAAAGCGCACTACTAGAACAAAAACAGATACATGGCTCAGTGGAACAGAACTGAGCATATTCAACTGTTTGATCTGTGACAAAAGAGCCAAAAGTGCACATTGGATGAAAGCCTGTTCACCAAGCAGTGCTGTGAAAACTGTTGTCCACTGAAGAATGAATCTTATCTCCCACCAAACACTAAATTAAAGTCAAAATGGATCAAAGATCTAAACATTAAAACAGAAACATTAAATCTTCAGGAAGAAAAAAATAAGCACAATGCTTAAAGACCTAGGTGTAGGAAAGGGTTTTCTAAACAGAACCTCAATCACATAAAAAATAACAGCAAGAATCAACAAATGGGATTATATCATACTAAAAAACTTCTGTGCAGCAAAGAATCAGGACAGTAATGAGACAAACTACAGAATGGGGAAAAAATTGCCAGCTACTCCTCGGGCAGAGGACTAATATCTAGAATACACAAAGAATTCAAAAAATTAAATCACCTAAAATTAAAGACTCAGTCAAGAAATGGGCAAGAGAAAGGAACAGACACTTCACAGAGAAAGAAATACGAATGCTCAACAAATAGATGAAAAAAATGTTCAACATCTCTCACCATTAGAGAAATGCAAATTAAAACAATGCTAACATTCTGTCTTACTCCAGAAAGAATGGGAATCTCAGGAAATCAAACAATAACAAATTCTGATG
This sequence comes from Cuniculus paca, assembly GCA_004365215.1. Classification (NCBI taxonomy): domain Eukaryota; kingdom Metazoa; phylum Chordata; class Mammalia; order Rodentia; family Cuniculidae; genus Cuniculus; species Cuniculus paca. The sequence goes on from RJWT010004914.1 coordinate 15,222, forward strand.
TGCCTTAAGTGAAAAAAGAACCCTCCTGTGTTGTTGATGAGAATTCAGACTAGTACAACCATTAAGGAAATCAGTATAGAGATTTCTCAAAGAACTAAAATTAGATATTTCATATGACTCAGCTATTCCACTGCTAGATAGCTTCCCCAAAGAGCTTAAATCATCACACTACAGTGATACATGAATACCAGTATTTATAGTAATACCATTTGTAAGTCTTAAAAGCAGCTATATACCCATCAACAAATGACTGAATAAAGAAAATATGATCTCTATATATAATGGAATAGTACTCAGCTATAAAGAATGACACATTTGAGATATTTGTGAGGAAATGAATTCACTTGCAAAACATAATGTTGAATGAAATAAGCCATACAAGCTTAAATACTGCATGGTATCTCTCATTTGAGTGAGGCAAAGTACAAAGAAAATTATAAAGGATGGATAGAAAGGTACAAGGAGATGGATCTGTTGCAATAGGAAAGTGGACCAAGGGAACAAGGGTAAAAGGATAAGGAGGAGGGGAAGGGAAAATGAGAGGAATAAAGAAGTTCCACATACAGGAACATAATAATCCCAATTAACAGAAACACTGTATGCCATAACAAGAGCTAAAACAAATAACATCAACAAGTATGAAAAAGAGAATAGGAGAACTAGAGCAGGAGGCAGGAGGGAGAGAAAATGGGAAGGGGATTTAAAAAATAAGAAACAAGCTGTAATATGTACATGCAACCAATCCCCAAGATGACTGGAAACTGCAAAAATTGCAAACATGTATTAATAAAGTTTCAAAAATATTTAAAAAAACAAAAACAAAAAAGCCTAATTTGCCTAGTTTTATGAACCTCCAGCCAGGTTTGCATACTCCAATGAGCTATATAGACTTCAACTACTTCTTGCTATTTGATTTTTACTATCTTCTTTATTTCTAATACTTAAACATTCTGGTCTCTCTAAGCCAGGCTACATACATCCACATTCAATTCTTACATTTTGTCTAGTTTCCACTTGCTGTGATTTGAATGTGTCCCTTAAATTTCATTTGTTAGCAACTGCCATGAGAAAACAAAACAACAAAATGTCTCCAAAAATTCATTACTTCCTAAAATGTGATCTCACTGAAGTGGATAAATTTCAAGGCAACTCAAAAAGTAAATGACTGAAGTGATCAAAGAGGAAACAAGTAAGATGAATTAAGCAATTACTAAGCTGTTCAATGAACTAAAAAATGTGAATAAGCAACTGAATAAATTAAGAACAACAATGCAGGATACTAGCGATCACTTTAGAAAAGAATTAAAGGTTATGAAAACAAATTAAGCAGAAATCCTGGAAATAAAAAATTGAACTGAAAATTCTGACAGTAAATGTGAGTAGTCAGAAGACAATTCTGACAGTAAATGTGAGTAGTCAGAACCTGACTATGAAGTTGATATAGTAGAACACTAACTCAGCAATAATGAAAAAGCAACAATATAATAAGAATATAATCCAACAGCTCTTAAGTGACTCCAAAGAAACAAACCCAGGGATTATTGGAATTCATAAAGGTTACAGTTAGAAATTAATGGTAAAACAAATATATTCACTAAAATTATTGCAGAAAAATTTTCAAATGTACAAAATGAGAGACACCTGAGCAAATGTGGCATTCAGAACCCCTAATAAAATCAGAAAAGACACTCTCCAAAAACACATCACAGTCAAAATGTCAGAAATTCAGAACAAAGAGACAACTAAAAGCTGTTAGAGAAAAATGTCAAATAATCTACAAAGGCAAATCAGAATAACAGCAGATGTCTCAATGCAAACCTTGAAAGTCAGGAGATCTTAAAGTTATTCAAGCTCTAAAAGAAAGTAATTGCCAATACAGATTACTAAATTCTGCAAAACTATCCATTAAAATTAATGGAGAAATAAAGACTTCGCATGAAAAACAGAATCTTAAGAAATACATGGCCATGAAACCAGCATTGCAGAAAATACTCAAGAGAACTGTAAACAGACACACCGAGATCAGTATCACTGAAGAGCTCAAAGGAAAGATGACATCTAACTGGGAGTATAGTTAAACAAAGGGAAAATAAAAAAGGAATCAAGTACTGGAAAAATAATATGACAGGAATCACTAAATATCTCTTATGGTTTAAATCTAAAATGTCTCCTGAAACCCTTAGGTTGAGAGGTGGAGCCTAGTCAAAAGAAGTGGATCACCGGGCAAGTGACCTGAAAGAATGTGTTTTTGTCCCTAGCTTCTTTCTTCTCTCTTTGCCACCATACTGCCATGATGTGAAAAACTTTCCTCTGCCATGCCCTTCTGCCATCCCATTTCTGACTTAGATCCAGCCAACCATGGACTGAATTCTCAGAAAAACTGTGAGGCAAAATAAACTTCTGCCCCTTTAAGTTGCACATATCAGGTATTTTGTCTCAGTGACAAGAAAGAAACTGGTACAAAAAAATTGATACCACAGAAGTGGAGTCATTGCTATGACTATATCTGACCATGTAGTTCAGAAGCCTTTGGAGCTGGTCTGGGGGAAGAATGTGGGGATGGTTAGAGACAGAGTAGAAAAGATTTACAATGTTATAAAAAGAGTAAGAAGAGAATGATGGTAGAGTTCACTCAGAGCTCAGAAGACCAGAGTGCTGGTAGAAATGAGAACAAAAAAGGCCAGGCTGAGGATGTTTGAGTAGGGAACAAGGATTCCATTAACAGTTGGACTAGAAGTCATGTGTGTTACACTCTGGCAGAAAATTTGTCTACATTTTGACCATGTTCTGAGACTTTGCAGGAAACTGAGGTTGAAGATAGTGAACTAATCTGGTAAAAGAAATTTCAAGGCAGCCCAATGTTCAGGCTGTGGCATGAGTATTGCTGAGAACTTTCAGCCAGATTTACAATGAGAATGAGGCACAAAAAAGTAGAGCCAAAGTTGTATAAATGTTGCTGGTATCCAAAAAGGAAGTGCTGTAAAATTGGGGCTGAAAGAGTTGTGACTGCTGAAGAAATTGATACCATTTAAAAGGAATCAAGTACTCTGTACAGAAATAAGAATAATACCTTCAGAACATTTCAGAAATTGGCAAGACCTTACCTGTCACAAATTCAAATATGTAGAAAAGTAAACCTTTCATTTTAGAAGACAGCTTTTGGGTGCCCTACTCAAAGAAGGCTGCCTAGAGAATTTGTTTCCCAGGATTCATTTCAACATTCTCAGCCATCAGGCACTCATAGGTCTCTGCAGCCATGGTGCAAGGGGCCCAGGCTACCACTCAAACCAGGACAAGACAAGAAGTGAACTCTCACCACTCTTACTCATGCAGTACTCAAAACATTACCCAGATCAATATAGGCAAGAAAAATAAAGGAGATATGAATAGGAAAGGAAGAAGTTAAATTATTTCTATTAGCAAATGACATGATCCTTTACATAGAATACCCAAAACAACTCCACCAAAAGACTTTTAGAGCTTATAAGTAAATTCAGCAAAGTAGCAGGATGCAAAATCAATACACAAAAAACAATAATGTCCTAGTACACCAATTAAGAAGCCTAATGAGAAAGAAATCAGACAAATAATTCCATTCAAGATAGCTTAAAAAATTAAATATCTATGAATTAACCTAACCAAGGAAGTTAAGACCTCTATAATGAAAACTATAGAACTCTAAAGAAAATGGAACGACATTCCCTGTTCCTGGATAGGTAGAATATCATTAAAATGGTCATATTACCAAAAGTGACATACAGATTTAACAAAATCCCTATTATAAATCAAAAACATTCTTCACAGAACTAGCAAAAACAATTTTATAATGGATATAGAAGCGAAAAAGACACAGATTAGACATATTAATCCTGAGCAAAAAAAAAAAAAAATGGGGGACATCACAATTCCCTATTTCAAGTTATGCTACAAAAGTATAATACAAAAGCAGCATGGTACTTGTAGAAAAACAGGAATATGGTCCAATGAAATGAAGGATACAGAAACAACTCCTTGCACTTTTAGTCATCTGATCTTCAAAATGGGGCCAAAACATATGCTGGAGAAAAGACACTAACAAATGGTGCTAGGGAAACTAACACCTGCAGAAGAATAAAACTAGACCCACATCTCTCATTCTGTTCTAAAATCAAATCAAAATATATAGATCAGAGACCTAAATATAAAAACAGAAATGCTAAAACTACTGAAAGATAACATAAGGGAAACTCTTAAAGCTGCAGGCATGGGCAAGGACTTCCTGAACAGAACTCCAATAGTTAAGAAGTAATACCAAGAATCACCAATGGGACTACATTAAATTAAAAATCTCTGCACAGCAAAGGACACAATCAAAAAGAGTGAAAATAAAACCTAAAGAATGGAAAAGCATTTGCTAGCTACTCTTCTAACAGAGGATTAATGTCTAGAATATAAAAATAACTCCAAAAAATTAACACCAAAAAACAAATAATCCAATTGACAAAGTGGGCAAACTGAACAGACATTTCTCAAAAGAAAAAGTATAAATGTTCAATAAGTGCATGAAAAAAGTTCTTCATATTTAGCCATTAGGGAAATGCAAATCAAAACAACTCTAGTATTCTATCTTAATCCACTCAAAATGATCAAGAACTCACAGAACAACAAATGAAGATAAGGATGTGGAGAAAAGGGAATCTTTCTATATCGTTTAGTGAGAATGTAAACTAGTGCAACCACTATGGAAACTAGTATGGAGATTTCTCAATAATTAAAAATGGAAATTTCATTTCATTTAGCTATACCTATTCTGGCTACAGTCCCAAAAGATTTAAAATCAACATACTATATTGGTACATGTATACCCATTTATAGCACCAAAGTTCAAAATAGCTAAGCTCTAAAAACAGCTTAGATGCCCAACAACAGATGAATGGATAACAAAAAATGAATTTTATTCAATCATAAAGAAGAATGAATTCAAGTCGTTTGCAGGAAAATGATAGATCTTGAAGGCCACAATATTAAGTGAAATAAGTCAGATACAGAAAGTTAAATATATGAGAAACTTAAAATATAAAGACTAAAATAAGTCAGAATTTTTTGAATCAGGCATTGAGATCAGAAAGGAGAGGGTGGAGGGTAGAGAGAAAGGAAAGGAGATTTGCAAATGATTAGACATGTTAGATTTATGTATGTGCCAATTCCCCCAAACAAATGTAAATTTCATATAATGTAAACATTTACCAGTTTTTTTTAAAGTGCATTTGTTGAAAACTTAATCCTCAATGCAATAGTACTGAAAATTGGAACAAGAGTTGATGATGTCATGAAACTTCTGCCCTTATGAATGGATTAATGATATTATTGCAGAAGTGGGTTAATTACCATGGAAGTGGGTTTCTTATAAAAGGATAAATTCAACTACATTCCCTTTTGTGTGCCATCTCCCACAGAATGACACAGCAAGAAGGTCTTTACCAGAAGTCAGTTCCTTTTTATTAGACTTTCCAGCCTCTAGGTTTTTTTAAGAAATGAATTCCTATTGTTCAGGAATTACCCAGTCTATGGTATTTTGTTACAGCAGGAAAAAAAAGACTAACATACAGTTACATGTGTTTGGAGTTCTTTCATGTTAACAGAACAACAAAAATGACAATGATAGTATAAAAGAGATAAATCACCAAAAAGTCCAAGTAGATCTAAAATTTATGTGTGAAAAATTAAATTAACACAGCAATATCTTTTTTTAAATTATCACAAATACATTGGGTTTAAATCAGGAATGCAAGGGTGGAAAACTGAATACTAGAATATTGAATGATGAATAAAGTAATCCAGGAGTCAGCAAACTTTAGACAGGAAATATGTGAGGCTATGCATGCCATAAACAATCTTTATGACATATTCTCTTTTAATTTGGTTTTTCTTGTTGTTTACAATTCTTTAAAAACGTAAGAACCAATCTTAGCTTATAGGCCATACAAACACAAGCCATAGTTTGCCAATACCTGGTATAGTTCTATATGCTAGCAGAATGTGAGAGCAAAATCAAATGATTATCTCAATAGATACATTAAAAATATATTCTATAATATTCAACATCCATTCATGAATTTTTAAAATCTATACATAAGATAGGAAGATAACTGCATTAACTCAGTAAGGGTTACCCACTTAAAACCAATAGCAAATTTCCTTCTTAATGAAATCTTAGCTTCTCTTTAAGATTGTAAATGAGATAAAAATGCCCAGGGTTTGTACTTCTACTCAACATTGTATTACAGATAGTGCAGTATGGAGTGGAGGAGCTAAAGGCATAAGGTTTAGAAAGGAAAACCAAAACTATCACCGTAAAATAAATATGATTATCCATATAGAAAGTGCTAGAAAATACAGATAAAAGTATTCGGAATAACAACAGAGTTAAGCAATGATGCTACACATAGGATCAAAATGTCTTTCTATTCATAGTGATCTTACTCTGTGGAGGCACTTGAAGGAACTAAATTAAGCTAATATTCTTCCAAAGAAAATGTGGCATTAGCTTCTGCCTAGTAAAGTTGGACACTACTGTCCTGGGATTATCCCTTTCAGGTTATCAGGCAATTGCTTAATGTGGTGCCTCATGTTGAACCTCCTAACTGGCAGAGCCCAGAGCATAGTCACCTGCTCCCAACACTCGGATTGGTATTTGCCTCCAGGGCAAAACTAGAATCCATTCCAATGAGAACTTTGATTCCCACAGCCTCAAGTTTATCAGTGTTGTTTGCTACATTTTTGTCTTTGGGAATTTCCTTTACTTCTTAATCTACTGCTGTTACTCAGGAAGTGTCTTATCCAGGACTTAAGTCACATGATAGTAGAAGGTCAGTCTGAGCATCTAGTGCAAAGTTTGTTTTATAAAAATTAATACATACAAAAAAAGATTAAAAATAAAATCCCCAAAATGTTAACATTTGTTTTCAGATAATAAATCATAGGTAATTTCTTCTCTCTTCTGTATTTTCCATATCTTCTATTCATGTTACTTATTTAAGAAGCGAAAACAATCCATTTTATTTTTTAAAAGACAGTGGCAACAGTGACACATGCCTGTAATCCTAGCACTCAAGAAGACTGAGGCAAAAAGATTGCAAATTCAACTCCAACCTGCACAACTTAGCAAGATCCTGACTGAAAATAAAATATAAAAACAGACTTGGAATGTACCTCAGTGATACAGACCCTGGGTTTGATCCCCAGTAACACTAATATTCACACACGCGCACGCACACACACACACACACACATACACACACAGAGAACACTGTTTTTAAAAAAGAACTATTTTTTAAATTAAAGAAAAACAAAAAAGAGTATTTATCAAGCACAAAATTGCTTTTCAAATAGTGTCTTAATTCATCCTCATAAAAATTCTGTAACTTAAGTATCATTATCTCCTTTTTTGAAGAAGAATAAAGTAAGGCCCAAAAGGTTAAGTAATTTGCTCAAGTGACAGAACTGGGATTTGAATTCGGAAATCTTTGTTCCAAGGCCAGTGCTTTTTTGCACTGAACTATGCTGCCTCCCACAAGAGCATTTTCACATTACCACCTGCTAGTTCTAATTAAGAGATAGTAATTAAACAATTCTCCACTCCTGACAATATTTAAGCTACTGGCACTTTCAAGAAATTAATATGAACAGCTCTTTATCTGCTGGAAGATATGATATTTAAACATAATAAACTACAAACTGTTAGAGAAACAAAAAACTGCAGTATGATACAGTTAGATGCTTCTTCAAAGCATCATTAATCATATTGTCTACTAGTAAGACATAAAGCATAAAAATGTTATTTAATGACCACTAATAAAAATGTTCAACTTGGCAAGTAAAGAAATACAAATTAAAGTGCAATGATATATCTATCATGTTGGCATTTTTTTAAAACAGTAACTGCCAGGTTGGGCAAAAAGTGCTATTCTCATATATCTTAGGAGATAATGTAATCGGCAAAAACTTAGTGTTAACTACTTTGAAGATAACAATACACAATCGGTGTTTATCTCCTATTATTTTGTTTTGAAATTCTGTATCATCATTTTCATTCTTTTTTTGTTTGTTTGTTTTTGGTACCGGGGATCAAACTCATGACCGCCTTCTTGCCAAGCAGGCACTTATGCCACTGAGCTAAATCCCTAGCCCCAATTTTTTTTTTGTTTAAATATAAATAAATAAATAAATAAATAAATAAATAAATAAATAAATACAAAAAATAAAATAAAAACCAAAAAAAGCCATTTATGACCAACCAAAGGTCAACATCATATTAAACATGAAGAAGCAAAAGTTTGCCTTCCAAAATCACGAACAACACAAGGATGTATGCTATCACCACTACAGTTCAACATAGTTCTCAAAAAAGAAAAAGGAAAAAGAAACGCGTTAAGTATGGAAAAGGAAAAAAAAAAAACTTAGTGATTGCCAATTGATAACATATATACTTCTAAAATATTCATGGTTTCTAACCAAGTAAGTCCTCATGTGGGACTCTATTTCAAAGAAATAATCACAGACATAAATGTAAAGCTTTAGTTATATGGGTATATATCTTAAACTACTCATAACAGAAAGATGAGGGAAGGGAATGTAGAATAAATCTACATCTATAATAATAAATTAGGTTAATAAATAGAGGTAGTGGCCAGAGGTTGGGGTGAGGATTTTGGTTGAAAGGTATAAACTTTCAATTAGGAGAAATAAATTCTAAACTCTATTTCAAGGTAATATAGTTAATAATATTATACATTTCAAATTGCTAAAACAGTGGGTGTTAGATGCTCTCATCACAAATAAATGATATGTAAGATAACAGTAATTCAAGTATATATAAATTAGTTTGATTTGATCATTCCACAATGCATACATGTCAAAACATTACATCACACCCCATAAATATATATGATTTTGTGAATTAAAAAAGATACAGTAAAAAGGAGGGAAGTCATATACAGTATAAACCAAAGAATTCATCCATTAAAGATGATGACACTGGGTATTAGCATAGAAAGGAATTCTTGACATTGTAGTATTAAAAGAAAGTAAAAAACCAATTTGTAAGGGCTGGGGATCTAGCTCAGCGGTCTAAGTGCCTGCCCAATGGGTGCAAGGTCATGAGTTCAATCCCCGGTGCAGCAAAAAAAAAAAAAAAAAAAAAAACAATTTGTATACTAGTATGATGGTATGATTGTGCATAGTATGATGTATATTATATAATAGTATGACTGTGTTTTTATTTACCTGTATTTGGCTATATTTCTATGTATGCAAAATACAAAGTCTATAATAATATTCATCAAAATTTTAATGATAGTTACATCTGGTGATATGGCTCAGGATTATTTTAATTTTTATTTTTCTTTACTCTCATTTTCTTATTTTTCCATGATGAGTATCTGTTACTTGTATTTAAAACTAACTTTAAATATTTTATGAAAAAATACAGAAAGAAAAAGACTGATATTATAGAATTTTAACAGTTGGTAAGACCACTCACAGTCTACTATTTGACACAAATAAGTTGTTAAATACTATATAAATAAGTTTATATGATAAAAATGATATATATTAGGCTAAACCATTTGGAAATGCTGGTGTATGTCTGTTTTATACTTCTAAATCAGCAATTTTTTTATTTTTAAAGAAAAAAATAAAAATAATAAAACAGTTTCAAAACAGGTTAGTGGAACAGTAACAATAATTAATACATTGACTATTGTTGACTACATGGTACTTACAGTACACAATCTAGGCATGAAATATTGTTCAAACAATATTAGCACAGACCTTTCTTTTTGATGAACTAAGAGAAATTAGCTGTATTAGTATCTTAAATATCTTGCATGTGTATATATATATATATATATATACACACACACACACACACATTTTTTTTCCTTTCACTTTCCTTCTTTTCCCATTTCCCCATCACAATTTCTCTTTTCGTTTTTTAAGAGAGGAACAAAAATAGAAATAAAATAAAACGGAGTTTCAAATTAGGCTCATAGAAGAGTAACAATAATTAATACATTGTGCATTATTATCTTCATAGTAATTACTCAGAGTACAAGATACAGTCATGAAATAATGTCCAGACAACGTTAGCATGAATCTTTTTCAATGAACTGAGAAAAACCAACTGTATAACTATTTTAACTATCCTGTGTATATATATAATTTTTTTTACCTTTTCTTTTTCTTCCTTTCCCCTTTCCCCATTAGTTTTTCTTTTAAAGTTTCTTCCTAATTCGCAATATCTGTTGTACATTTTTTAACGTATTTACTCGTTCAGCTTCTCATACTAGTGAGACAAAGTGATGTTTACACATATGGGTCTGATTTTTTTCACTTATGAGTATGCTATCAAGTTGCATCTATTTACCTATAAGAGTCTTGAGTTTATCCTTCTTTATGGCTGAGTACTACTCCATGGTATAAAAATACCACATCTTTTCTATCCATTTCTTGGTTGATGAGCACTGTGTTGTTTCCAAGGTTTACCTATTACAAATTGTGCTGCTATAAACATAGGTGCACATATACTACTGTGTGTTTTTAATTCTTCTGGGAAGATACACAGAATGGGAATTGCTAGACTGAATGAGATGTCTTTTTCTAGTTTTTTAAGGAATCTCCTCACTGATTACCACAGTGGTTGCACCAGTCTACACTCCCAACCAACAGTGGAGATGCATGCCTTTATCCTCACAGCCCTGCCAGCATTTTTTATTGTTTGATTTCTTGATAACCATCATTCTTTCTGGAGTGAGATGGAATCTCAGTGTTGTTTTAATTTGCATCTCTCAAATGGTCAGTGATGTTGGATATTTTTTATATTGTTAATTGCCATTTGTATTTTTTCATCTGAGAAGGTGTATTCATCTCAGATGCCCATTTTTGGATTAGGTCTTTGAATTTGGGGGACCTGATTTTTCTTCAATTCTTTATGTTTTAGATATAAGTTCTTTGTCTGAGGGACAATGGGCTATAACTTTTCCCCATTCTGTGGGTGATCTTTCTACTCTGTTGGTGATTTCTTTTATCATGCAAAAGTATTTTAATAGGGTGAGATCCTGTTTGTTGATTCTTTGTAGTATTTCCCATGTGATCATGAAGTCTCTGCCCACCCCTATGTATTCAAGATTTTTACCTACTCTGTCTTCCAGCAGATTTAGTGTTTCTGTTTTAATATTTACATCTTTGATTCACTTTGACTTTAGTGCATGGTGGTAGACATGGGTCTAGTTTTGGTCTTCAGTAATAGCCAGTTTTTACAGCACCATATATTAAAGAAGCTTTCTTTCAGTGAACATGTTTGGCACCTTTGTCAAAGATAAGGTGGCTAGTGTGTTTGTAGTTGTGTCTGCATCTTCTAATCTGTTCCACTGGTCCTCAGGTCTGGTTTGTTTTTGTTTTTGTTTTGTTTTGCCAGTACCATGCTGATTTTATCACAGCTTTGTAATACAATTTCAAGTCAGAGATTGTGATGCCTCCTGCCTTGCCTTTGTTGTCCAGGATTACCTTTGCTACTCTAAGTCTGTTTCTAAATGAATTTTAGGAATGTTTTCTCTAGTTCTTTCAGGTATGCTAATGGTATTCTGATCAGGTTTGCATTAAATTTGTGTAACAGTTTTGGGAGTATGGCCATTTTCACTATGCTGGTTCTTCCTATCCATGAGCAAAGGATATCTTTCCATTTTCTGATATCTTGTTTGATCTTTTTCAGAGTACTCTAATTTTCAATTTACAGATCTTTTACTTGCTTTTTAGGTTGATTCCTAAGAGTTTCATTTTTTTTCATTTTGGATCCTATTGTAAAGGTGTGGTTTATCTAATTTCTGTGTCAGTTTGTTGCTTGTTTACAGGAATAATTTTGATTTTTGAGTGTTGACTTTGTATTTAGCTACACTATTGAATTTGGCTATTAAATCTACATGTCTTTTAGTGCAGTTTTTGGGGTCTTGTATGTACAGTATCATGTCATCAGCAAGTAATGATAATTTAACTTCTTGCTTTCCTATCCTTATTCCTTTTATGTCTGGCTCTTGTCTACTTGCTTTGGCTAATGTTTCCAGAACTATATTAAAAAGGAGTGGTGATAGTGGACATCTTTGCCTCGTTCCTGATTTTAGAGTGAAAGCTTTCAAGTTACGACCATTTAGTATGATGTTAGCTGTTGGTTTGTCATAAACGGCTTTCATCAGATTGAGGTAGAAGCCATCTATTCCATTTTTCTGTAGGGTTTTTATCATGAATGCAAGTTGGACTTTGTCAAATGCTTATTCTGCATATATTTAGATGACTGTGTAATTTTTGTCTTTGGTTCTGTTAATATGCTGTATTATATTTATTGATTTGTGTATGCTGAATCATCCCTACATCCCTGGGGTGAATCCTACTTGGTCATGGTGTATAATCTTGAGATTTGTTGCATTCTATGTCTTATTAAAGATCTTTGCATCTATGTTCATAAGGGAGATTGGTCTGCAGTTTTCTTTTTTGGCTGGGTTCTTCTCTGGTTTTGGAATCAGGATACTACTTGCTTTCAGGAATGACTTTGGAAGTATGGTCACCTTTTCAGTTTCTTCAAAAAGTTTCAGCATTTTAAAGAGTTTCTCTAATTTTCTTGTAAAATTCAACAGTGACTCTGTCAGGGCTTGGGCTTTTCTTTGTTGGTATGTTTTTAATTACATTTTCAATTTCAATGGCTGATATCGGGTTATTTAGAATTTTTATATCTTTTTTAGTTTGGTAATTCAGTTGTTCTATTAATTGTCCATTTCTTCCATGTTTTCCTATCTTCTTAGAATACAGGTTCTCATAGTAAATATCGATAATATTCTGGATTTCTCTAGGGTCCATTGTGATTTCCTTTTCATTCCTAACTGCTTGAATTAGTGCTTTTCCTTTCCTCTTTTTGATGACATTGGCTAATGATTTATCGATTTTATTTATTCCTTCAAAGAATCAACTTTTCAATTTACTGATCCTTTGTATTGTTTTCTTACTTTCAATTGCATTAATTTCTGCTCTTATCTTTATAATTTCCTCCGTATGAGCTTTTGGTTTGATTTGTTCTTTTTCTAGAAGTTTGAGGTTCAACATTAGGTTGTGCATTTGAGCTTGCTCTGTTCTCCTGATGTGAGAGTTCATTGTTACAAATTTCCTTCACAGGAATGCTTTCATTGTATCCCATAAGTTTTGGTATGTTGTGTCAGCATTATTGTTTAATTGTATATACTATATAATATCATCTTTAATTTCCTCTATGACCCATGGCTGTTCAGAAGAATACTATTTAATTTCCACATGTTTATATAGTTTTTGTGATTTCTTTTGTCAGTGATTTCCAGTTTCATTGCACTATGGTCAAACAGTATGTATGGGATGATTTCAATTCCTCTACATTTACTTAAGTATGTTTTGTGGATTAATATGTGGTCTATTTTGGAGAACATCTCATATGCAGCTGAGAAGAATGTGCATTCTAATGTTTTGGGGTGGAACACTCCATAGACATCTACTAAGTCCATTTGTTTAAAGGCTTGGTTTACTTCTGATATTTCCTTGTTGATTTTTTATCTAATTGATTTATCAATTTGTGAGAGTAGGGAATGAAGGTCTCCCACTACAACTGTGTTACTTCTTACTTGGTTTTTCATGTTTGTTAATATTTGTTTTACGTAGTTGGGTGCCCCAGTGTTGGTTCATATATATTTATAATTGTTATATCTTCTTCTTGGGGTTTTTCCTTAACAAGGATGTAGTGACTTTGTCTCTTTTGATCATTTTAGGCTTAAAGTTTATGTTGTCTGCAAACAGAATAGCTACCCCTGCTTTCTTCCAGTTTCCTGCGGCATGGAGAATTGTTTTCCATCCTTTGACTTTTAGTTTATCAATTTCTTTTTGGGTTAAATGGATTTCTTGAATGCAGCATATTGTTGGCTCTTATTTCTTGATCCATTCTGCCAATCTGTTTCTTTTGATTGGTGAGTTGAGACCATTTACATTGATGGTTATAACTATTATATATTGGTTAATCTTTTCATGTTATTTTCCTGTTGTTGATTTGCTATCTTTCTCCTTTGTATAAATGCTTGCTCTGCCTGGTGGCTTCTTTCTGTTGGTGTTCTTGTGTTTGTGGTCTTCATTATCTCTAATATATCCTTCAGAGCATTCTGTAGGGCTGGTCTGGTGGTCATTTTGTTCAATTGTTTTTATCAGGGAACTATTTTATTTCATTTTAATTTTGAAATACAGTTTTGTGGGATACATCAATCTAGGCTAAAGATTGTTTTCTTTTATGCTTGAAATATCTCATTCCAAATTCTCTTTGAGGTTTTGCATTGAGAAGTGTGTTGTGATTCTGATGGGCTTTCCTTTATAGGTGATCTGTTTTTCTGTCACTAGCTTTAATATTTTGTTCTTGTGTTGGATTTCTGGAATCTTGATTATTATATGCCTTGATGAAGATTTATTTTAGTCATGGGGTTGAATTTTGCTTCTTTGTCATGCCATTTCTATTTTCTATTTTTATTATACTTTTGTTTCTGTGATGATGCTTGTAGATTTACTATGTTAGCTAGTTTTATCCATAATGTTGAGGTTTTCCTAAGAAATGTCTGCTCCTCAGGATGCATCTACATGTAGGTGGTTGTTGGTCTTTAAGTCAATACCAAGAACCTACCTTCCCAAATATATTAAGAATGAGAAGTTTCTATCTGTTTGACTTAGGACCCATTCCTTTGGTATTAGAGTATCATTCCATAAATTCAAGGGTTAGTTTACCCTGTTGTGTGGAGGGTTTAAGAGGGACGGGGTAGGTTGAGGAGATGAATGAGGTTAAATATACTTGGGGTAGGATTGGGGGGCATTGGACGATTGTTTAAGTTTTGGTAATTGTAGGGCACAAGAGAGAAGGATTGGAAAAGAAAACCTAGGGGTATTAAAGTGAACCAAAAAGAGAAGAGACACTGTTTACTCATGTGAAATTATCATAAAATCAAGTGAGATAACTGAAAGAGTGGAAGAGGACAAGTAGAATGAAACAAAAAGAAAGGTTAGAGATCATGAAAAAAAAGTGAAAAAAGAAAGGAAAAAAAGAAATAGGAAACAAATATAACCACACACATCAAAAAACAACAAACATTCAGATGGAAAAACCAAAACAGGACAAAACAGAACAGAGTAAAAAAGAGAAAAGAAAGAAAAAAGTGGAGTGACGGGCCAGCCCACTTCTATTCTGTGTCTTTATCCCTCAGTACAGTGCTGGTTCAACTAACTTATCACCTGCTGGCTTGTATTGTTAATGTTGCTTCTGACAGTTTCATGTGGCTAGTCCTGCCTATTCATCCTGTGCACCCTGGCTGGGGGCCCTGCTGTGTAGCTGGCATTCCTGCTGGTCTCTGAATCTTTCCACTGGGTTCACCAGGATCCAAGCTGCATAGACAGGAGAGGTCAGACTCCAGCTATTTCAAATGTTTCAATTTATACATATATCAGCAAAAATAAACTCTCAAATTTAATAGTATTCTGCAGTTTTGCCTCTTTTAGATCATTTATTTTTTCCTCTTTAAATTAATTTGTATTTGTTTTTTTTTCCTCCACCAGAGCTGGGGACTGACTTCATGGCTGTATATCTGCTGGGCAAGCACTCTACCACTGAGCAGCATGCCCAACCACAGATTTGCTTCTTTTAGATTTCAGTATTTTCCCTAATTTTACTAAAAACTAAATACCAGTTGCAACACTACAGGCCAGGAGACCATGAACAAATTGAACTTTCTCAATTTCCTCAAAAAACAATGAAAAAATTAATAGTAGTACCTAATTCAAGGGTTAGTTTAAAAAATGAAATACGGTACTCATGTAGAAATAGTAGCA
This sequence comes from Cuniculus paca, assembly GCA_004365215.1. Classification (NCBI taxonomy): domain Eukaryota; kingdom Metazoa; phylum Chordata; class Mammalia; order Rodentia; family Cuniculidae; genus Cuniculus; species Cuniculus paca. Next base: position 31,128 of record RJWT010004914.1, read on the forward strand.
AAAAGTCAGGCACATGTATATAAGCTCCTTATTAAAAAAATCCTCTGGTAGTAAAATAAAGAATAAGAATGGTTACATTTCATAAAGCCAATATTTCAAAAATACTACAGCCATAAGTCTGTTAGTGAATTTCTCTAAATAACAACTATTAGATTACACCTCTCTTTTCCCTTCTAAACACCTTTGCCAGGAATGTATGACAAAACAACTCTTCCAACAAACCTCCTTCCTCTCCAAATAATACACTTACACAAGAATCAGAAAGAAAAAGAAATCAAAAAAAAAAAAAAAAAGAAAAAGAAAGAAAGAATTAGAGAGCCCTAGATCCAAAATTTCCCAGATTCCAATAGATCCATGTACCTTCCAAGTACAGAGAAACAAAACAAGAACAGGAAAAGAACT